>ML781725.1:507527-531606 GCA_009831015.1 Picea engelmannii
AAATGAATAAAGTGGAAAATAATAATGTGAAACCCAAATGTATTTATGAAAATGATATGACGAAGGTTTAATTGGGCGATGAAATGTAAGGAATAGTGAAGGGAAAGGTGGATGAAAATACGACATTTCTGAGTCCCAACAGCAGGCAGGCCATATCTAGAAGAGACAAGCTATTCAAAAAATTGGGATAGATCTAGTTGGAAGCACCAATGAAGTCCAAGACCCAAAATTGATATTCAACTCGTTGTTTTTTACGAATCAAGCATTTGATCGTCAAGAAGACTATCAACAAGCTTCATTATTGTACATATTTGTTTTTGGTCGGCAGTAGGCCAAATCGCAGTCATTATGGAAAATATTCTCAGCTGTATTTTGTAACCTGTCTTATTTGAATATAGAATATTTGCAGTTTTTTTTTTTAATGTTGTTTTTCAATCTCTGGTATTGCTTTTCATTTTATTTTGTACCTTTTTTCTGTGTCATTAAACATGGATGACAAGCTTTTATTTATGTTGCCCAGTACTTCAATTTAAATAAAGGGTACTCTGTTCATTCCTTACATTTTACATGGAAGAATAATTTGTCATAGGCCATACTTATGTGGCACCCGCCCTATACTTGAAGAAAGAAATTGGAGGACCCGTCCTGCTTTCATTCTTCGGGTCTCGTAAATAGAATGAATTAATGACTATTACAACAAGGCAACTCAAGTGTTGACGTCATGTTCCTGTTCAATATATTGCATATATTGCAACTTCTTCTATTTGATAATATATGTGCATGTATACTAATATGAGTACTATTGGAATAAATATAAAAACTTTCTCTTCGCCAAAAATTAGCCAATTATCTGGCCACCGGGTCCCGGGTTTGCGGTATCCAACACATATGTTCCTTGTTCTGTCATATACATCTTGCAGCCAAAGAAATTCTATGATCTGCAATTTATGCTTTTACTAGTGAGAACTCACCAGGGGCTCGAAAAGATTGTCATTAATAAAGGAACGGTAGATTTTCTTTTTTGATATACTTAGCCCTTTTCCCCTTTTCTTCTTCCCGTCTATTATCACTTTCTGGTTATATACTTAATCGCCTTTCTATGATTGCGGGTTCCAGGGTTAGCGGCCTGACATATCTTCATCTCCATCTATATCCTCACATGATGAATCCGACCAACCGTTGTTCCTTTCCATACTTAGCCAATTTTATGACCGTGGTTGTCGGGTTGGCGCTTCTAAACTCTGTTGCTTCTTGTTGCGTTATATACATCTTGCACTCAAAAATTATGTGGTTTCAACGAAATTTGTGAACCGAACAGCATCCTGCAAATTGGGAGATGATTTACATTTGAACCAGAAATAATCTATTAATATATATTAATATTAATGCTATTGAAATAAATATCAAAACTTTCTCTTGGCCAATACTTAGCCAATTATCTGGCCACAAGGTCTCGGGTTCGCGGTATCCAACACCTATGTCCCCTGTTCTGTCATATACATCTTGCAGCCAAAGAAATTTCGTGATCTACAATTTATGCTTTTACTTGTGAGAACTCAGCAGGGGTTCGAAAAGATTGTCATTAATAAATGAAAAATGGATTTTCTACTGTGAGATACTTATCCCTTTTCCCCTTTTCTTCTTCCCGTCCATTATCGCTTTATGGTTATATACTTAGTCGCCTTTCTATGATCATGGGTTCCATGGTTGGCGGGCTGACATATCTTCATCTCCATCTATATCCTCACATGACGAATCTAACTAACCGTTATTCCTTTCCATACTTAGCCAATTTTATGGTCGTGGTTGTCAGGTTGGCACATACGAACTCACCTTTTCTTCTTCCTATCCATTATCTCTTTCTGGTTATATACTTAGTCGCCTTTCTATGATCGTCGGTTTCAGGGTTGGTGGGATAACATATCTTCATCTCCATCTATATCCTCACATGACAATTCTGACTGACCGTTGTTCCCTTCCATACTTAGCCAATTTTATGGCCACGGTTGACGGGTTGGCGCTTACGAACTCGGCTACTTATTGTTCTATGATATACATCTTGCACTCAAAACTTTTGTGATCTACAATTCCACCGCAGACTCCTCGAATACATTAACTTCGCTCAAACTATTTGTCCCTGCCTTCCATCCCCACTAACTTCTTGTCCTTCCTAATATACATTAACTATTCTCTTACTAGTGACAACTGAACACACTAGTACGAAAGAATTGGCACCCACTCCTCCGCCATATACAAATTGACTACTGGACTCCGACATCATCCCCTCTTCTGTGTTACACATTATGCTTTCAAATGTTTCGATCTATAAAATTTGGCCATCGAGGCCTCGCATCTTCTGGGTAGACCTTGTCACCCTATTTTGGATCCTCGCATTGGCGGGTTCACGAAATATCCAACTCCTAGTCATTGTTTCATGTTCTTCCCATCCTCATACTTCTTTCCAGATATGCAACACCAAAGGTTTCATACTAAAACCCCATCATGAAACAACCATAAAGATTGTCATTAATAAGAAAAAGTCTCGAGAACCAACCATCCCTACAGAACTTGTCCATAAACATGCAAAGAAGATCTTTCCAGGTAATGGCAAAGCTATTACAAATTTCAATATATTAGCGAAATAAGTCCTGGCCAGCGTTTCCCTATTTCATACTTGGACACTTTTCGATTGCGAGTTCCCGGATTGACAGCCTCAAAATTGTGTTTCGAATATTCCGTGAGTTGCATACAGTGCCCGGAGTTCTGCAATATACAATTTGTCCTCTGGAATGCCCCTTCACAATACCAACCATCCACCATTCTTTTCCTTCCTATTGCTTATGGTTTTCAACGAAATTTGTGAACCGAATAGGATCCTACAAATTGGAAGATGATCTGCATTTGGACCAGCAATAATCTATTAATATATATTAATATGAATACTATTGGAATAAATATAAACACTTTCTCTTAATTTTTCCTCTTTTCTCCCCCTCTATTATCCCTTTGTGGTTCTATATCTTAACACATCTATATGATCATGGCCTCCTAGATTTGAAAATTGGAAACACTTTATCTATATCTTCACACCATGAGCCCAACCAACCATTGTCCCTTTCAATACTTAGCCAATTATTTGATCTCTGAGTTTGCGGTATCCAACACTTATGTCCCTTGTTCCATCGTATACATCTTGCACCCAAAGAACTTTCGTGATCTGCAATTTATGCTTTTACTAGTAAGAACTCACCAGGGGTTCGAAGAGATTGGAATTAATAAATGAACAGTAGATGTTCTTCTGTGAGATACTTATCCATTTTTCCCTTTTCTTCTTCCCGTGTATTATTGCTTTCTGGTTATATACTTGGTCGCCTTTCTATGATCGCGGGTTCTAGCGTTGGCGGGTTGACATATATTCATCACCATCTATATCCTCACATGACGAATCTGACCAACTGTTGTTCCTTTCCATACTTAGCCAATTTTATGGTCACGGTTATCGGGTTGGCACTTTCGAACTCTGCTGCTTCTTGTTCCGTGATATACATCTTGCACTCAAAACTTCTGTGATCTACAATTCCGCTGTGGACTCCTTAGCCCTTTTTCCCTTTTCTTCTTCCTGTGTATTATCGCTTTCTGGTTATATACTTAGTCTCCTTTCTATGATTGTGGGTTCCAGAGTTGGCGGGCTGACATATCTTCATCTCCATCTATATCCTCACATGAAAAATCCGATCGACCATTGTTCCTTTCCATACTTAGCCAATTTTATGGCCGCGGTTGTTGGGTTGGCACTTTTGAACTCTGTTGCTTCTTGTTTTGTGATATACATCTTGCACTCAAAACTTTTGTGATCTACAATTCCACCGCGGACTCCTCAAACTCACAAGCTTCACTCTACCACGGTTCACAAATGTTTCAAAGTATATTTCTCTGCCTTCCATCCCCACTAACTTCCCGTCCTTCCTAATATACATTAATTATTCTCTTACTAGTGACAATTGAACACGCTGGTACGAAACAATTGGCATCTGGTTCGCCGCCATATACAAATTGACTATCAGATTCTGACATCGTCCCCTCTTGCGTGTTACAGATTATGCATTCAAATGTTCTGAGCGATACAATTTGACCGTCGGGGCCTCAAGTCTTCTGGAGAGACCTTGTCACCCTATTTTGGATCATCAGGTTGATGGGTTCACGAAATCTCCAATTCTTAGTCATTGTTTCTTGTTCCGGCCATCCTCGTACTTCTTTCCAAATATGCAACACCAAAGGTTTAATACTAAAACGTCATCATGAAACAACCATAAGGATCGTCATTAGTAATTCGAAGTCTCAAGGACTAACCATCCCTACAAAACTTGTCAAGAAACATGCAAAGGAGATCTTGCCAGGAATGGCAAAGCTATTAATAATTTCAATATATTAGCAAAAACAAGTCTGGGCCAGCGTTTCCCTATTCCATACTTGGACACTTTTTCAATTGAGGGTTCCTAGATTGACGGCCTCAAAATTGTTTTTGGAATATTCCGCAACTTGCAAACAGTGCCTGGTGTTATCGGACTAATCGGTAGGTGCGAACACTAACATATCTCCCTAGATCCACCTGGATCTAGAACAAAACAGAACAGGACATGACTCTTTCCCTAAGTTTTGACCATTGAATTAGCTAATAGGAAGGAATAAGTAACATACCTTTGTATCGCTTCCTAGGGTCTATGTTGCTCCCGCTTCGCTCCGGTGCTCTCGTGAGGTCAAGACCAAGACAACACAAACCAACCAAAGTGAAGATAGAAAAATATATTCAACTGTCAACTTATGTGTATGATCAAGGAATTACACAATAAAGTGAGAATGACTTTATGGGAAAGGGACATGCCACTGTATCGTATTAAATGAAAGTAGAAGATTACAACCTAATCGCCTTGATGTCGCAAGCTTCCTTTTGATGGGTCTTGGCTCCAACACACACACTTGCTCAATCCTTGCATGAAGAAGATCAAATCCTCTTGATAGACTTGCTAGAGTCTCCAAGATCCTGTTCAAGCTAAGTTCTTCACACAATTCTTTCACCAATTCTCCAATGAATCTTGCTTAACCTTTTCCATGAGAATTCCATCAATATATAGGAGAGAATGAGATGGTTACTTAGATAACAATGATCCCACAATATCAGGGAATCCAGCACAAGGATAACCATTTGAATGCCAACCCATTCTTCTAGAAGATTCCCTTCTAGAACCATCGAGAATTCATCTTTTTCCAATCTTTAGAGAAGGTTCGCACCCTAGTTATGTAGCACAGTGTGAGAAGTTCGCACCCTATCTTAAGGAAGCCTACGAGAATGAGTCATTCTCGCACCTTGGGATACTAGCAACCTGCGAACTCTCTTCAAAAGTAAGTTTTCTGGGAAGATATGAATGTCACTTTTCTCAGGAGAAAGTTCTTATGAGGATCCTGAGTACACCATCATCAATACACCATCATGATGACCAAAATCATGGGTAACACCTGGAGTTCCACTATATACAATTTGCCCGCTGGAATGCCCCGTCACGAGCCCAGTCGTCCGTCGTTCCTTTCAATACTTAGCCCCAAGTTGGATGTATTTCCATGACATTGTACATTTACTGTGTATCGATTTCACTCTTATGTTTCCCTATTTCATACTTAGACATTTTTTCGATTGCGGGTTCCCAAACTGGGGGCTCAGGATTGTGTTTCCAATGTTCCATGACTAGCAAGCAGTACCCGGATTTCCGCGATATATAGTTTGTCCCAAGGAATGCATCATCATGCACGAGAGATAAAATTTGACTCTTGGGCCCTCACCTCTGCTGGATGTATCTTGTAGCCCTATTTTGAAGCATCACCAACCGCTTTCAATAATTAGCCATTCCTTACTTGTTGTTCTGTGTCCCCACCACCTTCCTACTTCTCTTTGGGAATGCAATTGGTAAGATTTAATGCTAGCACTTCATTGTGCATGAACCTTAAACATGTCATTAATGACCATCCTCTCTTTTGTGGTACACATTTTTCATTCAAGTCCCAAGACATACAATTTGACCTTTGGGAAGTCACGTCTCCTAGGTAACCATTGTCACCCTAATTGTGAAGCTCGTCTGACGACTTTCCATACTTTACCATTTCATGGAATCTCTTTCGCGGTTCCTTGGTTTGGCGAGTTCATGAAATATCCAATTCTTAGGCACTTTTTACTATGCCCGACCAAGGTTTACTGCTAATAATTCATCATGCAACAACCATACTGACAACCATTAAAAATCAAAAGCGTAGACGAGACAGTGAAATTTAATTAAAGCTCAACTCGTCGAATTTAAATTAATTTATCTTCTCTTATTTTACCTTGTATGCACATAGACATGCCGAAAATATCTTGCCATGCAATGGGATATATATGACAAGTTTCAATATATTAGTGAAAACGAATCCACCCAGTCATTTCTCTAGTCCATACTTACGCCACTTTTTCAATTGCGGGTTCCCGGATAGGCTAGCTCACATTTGCACCTCCATTATTCCATGTCCTGCAAACATTACCTGGACTTTTGCGATATACAAATTTCCCTCTGGACTGTCCTATCATACCCTCTTTGGTGTTATGCGTATTGCACTCAAAAAGTTCTGAGACATACAATTTGACCCTCGCACCCTCACCTCCAACAATTGTACCTTGTAGCCCTATTTTGAAGCTCACCCGACCACTTTCGATAATTATACACTCCTTAATTGTTCTTTCCCGTTCCCGTGACCTCCATACTTCTTTCTTAATATGCAATTAGAAACCTTTCATGCTAACAACTCACCATGCAGGAACTGTCAACATTGTCATTAATGAGCGAAACGCTCGAGGTGATCTCCCATTAATACGCATTAAACCAAGACCTGCGGAGAGTTATATTGTCCCTTTCGATTGTTCATCTCAAACATGAGTCATCGCATTGGCCCATTCAAGAAATCTCCAATGCTTAATCGCTCATTGTCGTATCTGCCATGTTCGCACTTCTATGTGTGCAATTACTAGTCTTTAATGTTAACAACGCATCATGCAACAACCGTCGAAATTGTCATTAATGAGCGAAAGTCTCGAGGAGATCTCCCATTCACATACATTGGACCAAGATTTGCGCAACGTTATATTATCCCTTCCAACTCTTCATTTCAATCATCGTCTAGAGAAAATAAACGTTCTTGTAAACTTATGGCAGTAATTCGACAACAATTTTGTGGAGATACAGTGAATATCTTCAGATGTCGAGACTAGAACTTCCAGTGGTCCAGGGTGTACTTTTACTACTCATCTCATTATGCCCAGAACGAAGTGATTTGGACCTCTGGAATCGCTCGTGCAGGCTGCGTCCCTGAGGTTTTTGATTGTAAGGAGGTGGTCTCTTGGTGCACCAAAAAATATATTTCAAGACAAAGAATTATTCCACTGCGTGACCATTCTCATGTTTCTTTGTCACCTCAGGTCTTCCGCAATATGTTAAAATTGTCGGAGCCAACATTGACCTTCAGAGGAAAAGACTGCAAGCATTTTCTAGAAAAACATGATAATGGTTTGGACATCTTAGCCGAGTTCCTCGAAGACCCGACAACAGTTCCTGAAGATATCACAAAGTTGCAGGAAAGTTCCTTTAGAAATCCATTCCAGGAAATTGCTTGGTTGTTTACAAGAATAACAGGATAGGCATCCATGGGAAGCAATTCCCGTATAGTTATTTATATTTTGTACTTCACAGTCAAGGAAAAATTCATTTTCAATTGGGGGAAGCTAATTTCCATTGAAATATGTTCCCATTTGTCACAATTCAAAGAATCGAATAAATTTTATATGTCATCCTACTTGATTTTCGCAATAGTGCATTGTTGTCTGTTTCTAAAACAGTCTCTTTCCAAGAAAATAAATTGTGTATTCGACCCAGTAACAATCTGGTACTAGGCCCTGTGGAGGCACAAGGCCTCCTATTGTTTTTATGAATTTTTTAATGACTTTGTCTCAATTTTCAAATATTTATTGTTAGGGAAGGATTCTCCCAGGATGTCTGGCCAGGAAACCAAGTTTTTGAACAGGAAGGGGACACTTGAACAAAAGGAAAATCACAGTGTACTAATGGTCTTTGGCTCCAAGGAAAATATTGCTTTCCTTCCATGCCACATCACGGACAATATGTTTGTTACAGAAATAGCAAGGCAATACAACCACTGGTTGCATTTTTTCCATGACAAGAAAAAAAAGCGGTTCATTCCTCTGCCCTAGAAAGTCAGGGACTTCATGTGAAAAAACGTCAACAAGATTGACGAATTCGCAGGCCATTTCAAGAACTTGAACCTAGAATATGTTGAAAGGCTAAAAGGGTTTGACCCTAATGGGATTTTTCAAGAACATTTACTAGCAGTTGGCTTTAGCAGCTCTTTTATCCATAGATGCTTGACCAAAGATAGGGATAGTGACAACAACAATCCTGCTTCTGGAGATTGTGAGGTAGACACATTGCAAAGCGTGACTGAATTATACAGACAACAAGGAAAAGTATCTGGTGAGAAGAGTGTCCAGTCCCCCACCAGCACTCCCAAGAGCATGACATCACGGAGCATCGCTTCAACAGCCCACCCCAGTAAGAAATCAACCCAGAAATATTCAAATGGAGGAGGAGATAAAAACCCTCCTCGCACAAAAATTGATATTTCTCACAAAGTTCCCCTGACAAAGAAGAGAAAAAACGTTGCAGGGCAGGCAGACGAACCCGAAATTGAAAGTGAACAGATGCAAATTGAAATTGAAACTGAGCACATGCACAACGTTGGTTTGTACGCAATGGAAATAGCTGAGACTGAAAATTTTGACGAAGATGAATCCTTCGTATTCCAAAGCATTGTTTTTGACAGCTAATCTAAAAATATGGTCATTGAAAAGAGAGATGTAACAAATAGGAAAGGCAAATCTCGTACAGAGATTAACTTTAGGAAAATGCGACCGTCCCAAATCTCCCTATTTCACCGTGTAACTGGTGATGCTCTTGATGATTCCATTGGAGGAATTGAAGCAGAGAATGCCAAACTGAAAGACCGTGTCAAGGAATTTGAGGAGGCTTTCATTGATACCCTAGAGTTTGCTAGTCCTTTAGCAAAAATCGTGCCTGCTACCCCTGTAGCCAAGTTAAAATTATCCTCCAGCCTCCTCACATCGTGTAGAACCCTTGTAGATAATAACATCAAGAAAATAATGGAGCTAGTTATTGAATCCTGGGAAACATCACAAAATATAGCTTCCTTTCGAAAGAGGGAAAATGATTTGCATGAACATTTGCAGGCGAATTTAAAAAATGATCAACGTTTCTGTGAACAGGTGTTAACCCCCTTTTCCAACCATGCCATCAATAGCTCGGATCTGAAAAGAAGACAAGAGAATCTCCCCTCCCCAAAGCGGACCAAACAATTAAAATCATGCTAGCAAAAGAAAGTTAAGAATCTGGAGCTTATTGTCAAATCATGTAAACAAGCCATATCAGAAAAAGAAGAATTATTCAGAAACCTAATCCAAATAGACTTAGCCAGAAGTACCGACGAGGTTCAATACCCAAAATTAATTCTCAAATCCTTGTCAATGACCAAAGAAGCCTTCGATGAACAACTTGATATTTTAAAGGGGTTGTCTTTTGAAAAAATTTACAACATCCTTGAATATCGTGTAGATGAGCTCGAGAGCTGGCTATTGGACTATTTGGCACACAATGAAGAAATTGAATAAATTCTGCATAGTATTTCTATGGATCTAAGGAAATTAGAAAACGATATTTTTGACATAGAAATCCAGGATGAAATCAATGTGGCCCCCATGAGAAGCTACATTGAATAATGGTTCCAATGGAGAATCAACAACCTCGTCGAGGAAGGGCAACAACCGGTTGGCACAATTCCAGCGATCGTCGACGACAGCTAAAAAAATGCATCGGCTTCATAGTAATTCTATACTGATGTCATCTTGTTTTCTTTATCAATCCAGTTATTCTACCTCTTTAAATATAAATCTCTAACCAAACACTCATAACTTCCAATTTCTTGTTTTTAGGTCTTCCTCTCTACTGTCGCGCACTTCTTCTTTCTACAGTCCTAATTCTTGTACTTATTTATTTTTTATGGTCCGTGGGAGCCCCAATCCCAGTCTATATGACAAACACATTTAAATTTCCAGAAATATGGAACAGATTCCAGAAATATGTAGTTTTGATAAATTTCAAAGAAAACTAATTCGGGAATGCTAAAAAAAATTTCATTATTAGTATTCTATTGTATTTGAATGTTTAATGTGTATGCTTCATAAATATGGAACATATTCCAGAAATATGTAACAGACATTATTAATTTTTGATAAATTTCAAAGAAACAAGGAACCTTTGTTGCAAGACATTATTAATATTCTATTGCATTTGAATGTTTAATGTGTATGCTTTAGAAATATGGAACAGATTACAAATGCTAAATTTTTTGTATCCAGGAACCTTTGTTTAATATTCTATTGTATTTGAATGTTTAATGTATATGCTTCCTGGTCCTTTTTCCCAAGAACCTTTATTGCAAATCATTTAGACAGAAGTTTTCTAAGTACCATGTTTGAACTATACACACCCCAGGAAACACCCCAGGAAAAAACTGTCTCGCTCGCATATTAACCTGGGGGGTCATCTACAAGCCAAATGTCTTGTGGCTTGCCAATGGAACGCTGCCACAAAGTCATCCTCTGCATGGATACCACATGTACTTCAACCTTCTTCCCACGTGCCTGTACTCGGTCCCGCCGCAGCAGTGCATTTATTCCCATTCCAACCTGGCAGGGACTACGCTACCATGCAACACTTGTTTAATTTGAAAAATTGTATGCACTTGGCATCATATAATTGCTTCCAAAACCATTTTATGACTTGTTTGCCCCCTTTTTGTATAATTTAGCTTTTGCTTCACGAAATTTCAAAGATTTAACAAAATTATTTAAATTTCATTTAAAGAATTACCATATTTACATAAGAGCTACAACATAGTGCAAGCGGAAGCTTATATTTATCAAATGTCCACAGTGTAAAATTTAAACTTGGAATAGAGGAAGGAACAATAATTTTTTTGAATTTGTGGCCTTAGGATTCCTCTTATTAGAAAATATATATATACAAATCATATTCAGATTTTTGTGATTCTAATTTAGTTATAAATTGGATAAAAAGCATAATCTAGTTATTCAATATCACTATAGGTCCATTGGTAATTAGTTGAAAGAAGTAGTAAAGGCTATATCTTTTACTCAAGTTTTTTCAGTATTGAATGAGGAAGTAGATGCATTGTCAAAAAAAGCGCAATAAGTATCTAAGGTAACTTAATCTAGGAGGAGTTCAAAGATGGCACTTCTACAATCTCTTTAACATATTCTAAGTTTTTTAGTATTATGGTTGAAGGGTGATAAACCATGTTTTTGTGCCTTTTTAGGTCTTGGGCCCTGAAGAATTTGATTTACCTTGAGTACCATCCTTGAAATGAGGGGACCTTGAAGTGTCGAGTGGGATTCCATGGGAACAAAAGAATCGAAAAGGTAGGTAAACACAGTAAGTTTGAAAGTCTTTGGTAGAGTCCTTACAAAATTGAAGATGTTACAGGTAACAATTCTTTCTATCAAAGCCATATGGATGGTGAGAAGTTGCCTTTGCCTATAAATGGGAAAGTTCTGAAAAAATTATATCAAGGTAATATCTGATGCCTTAGGGGCATCCTTGTAATATAGTAAGTTTTCTACCCTTTCTTACTTGTGTGATTTCATTTTATTGATTTATGCATTTTCTTTTTGTTTTAGAATAAAAATTTAAATGTTGCTTACATGTGTGTATTTTTCTCTAAGATGTGGTGCTACTAACCTGTGCTTGGATATATTTCAATTATGCATCGATTTATTTCTCTTTTAGGGAAGGGGGAAAGGAACATGTGCCTACACCCTCCCCAATATTTAATATCCATTGGTTGAGAATGCTTCAGGTCTACAAGTTTCCTAGATTCTAGAGTTTTCATGCCCTCTCTAGATGAGCACATGTCCTTGAGTCGGAGCCAGTTGTTACACTTCACATTCACCTCAGTGTACCCGATACTTTTTCACAGGATGTGGACCATCATATGAGTAGATTATGTGCCTTATTGTACCATGATGAACCAAAAGTGTGGTTGTATTTGCACTCATGTATTGGATTGGACCATGCTTGGATGTTCTATGTATTGATAGGAGACTTATGTGGTATCTCTAGACCCCATGTGGTCAGGAATGGCCTATCCTTTTAGTCCCCATCTCAATATAAGCTTTACTTTTATGGCTACAACCGACTACCCCTTGATGTTGGTAACTCTTCATCATGTCGATCATTTACGACTTGGGTTAGGTATGCAACCATCTTGGGGTGGATCTACCAAAACACATGATCTAGGGGAGCTGCATAGTCTCCTTACCCTTTTGTATATGATGTAAAAGTGTTTATATTTGTAAATGTTATCACACGTATGTATAGCACACTTATTATATTCCTGAGCATGGATCCCTCTCTTATGTATTCATCACACTTTGGCCATCTACTATTAGATATGATTCTATATATGTTCACCCAGTTTCACATCTCCCAAGGTAATGTCACAGTTCTCAAGGTATTGGTCACATCCTTGGAGGCACATTTGGGCTACGTTTTCACACATGGACATCCTCTACACATGCCACAATGGAAATCCTAGAACGATCATCTTCTTTCACCAATTTTCGAGGTGTTTTTCACCCAATTTGAGGGGTTACACACACGTGTGGGGTTTATGATAGTCATGTGAGTGTTTGGCTGATGATCTGACCTTGCAGATGCATCTTCCTTGCCTTGTGGATAATCTTTTCTTAACTTGAGGGCTTGGTCATCACTTGGAGATTCCTTTTGAGCATTCCTTAAGCACATTATGAGGAGGTTGTCCACTTTTGATGTCCTTCTCCACATTTTCATGAGGTCGTTCCACTTGGAGGAGAGAAACGTTCGAGATTTTCTTGCTTGGGAGGCTAGTCCACCATGTTTTGAGGCCTCCAAATCACTGTTCCCTTGGAACGTTGGGATATGAGAGAAAAACAACCCCATTTTTGGGGGGGTTTTCCTCTCTCATGATGGTTTTATGTACATGTGGCATCGTTTGAGAATGTATTGACTTAGTCTCCTTCTTTGTAATGTTCCTGACTTGGCTAGTATGGGAAACTCTGTTAATGTGTGTGTATGATTAATTTTTTATAGCATATATATTGAGTATATAGATGGTAAATGAGACAAAAGACTATAAATTGTATATTATGATATCTTTGGAGTACAATGTCGAATGCGGCTGACAATAAAATAAATCACTCGGCTAGATCAATGAAAAAAGGATCTTAGCTAGAATACAATAAGAAAACTAGAATCATAATACCCAATGATAGATGACAATACAGGATCAATGGATGATCTGCAAGCTATGGCAGCTCACGCGATAACTGCTGCAAGTCCGAAAAGTTTTCCTTGTTGGCTAGATCTCTCGAATCAGTCTGGAAACTATCCCAAACAATGTGCCTTGATTTCCTTCTCAGTCGTGGTGATTGGCCAACCCCTCTATTGGTGTGTCTGGACCCGGATGGATCCCCCTTGGGGAATGCATCCCTCTAGTGATGGAAAATTGTGCCTTAGTGATTCCACCATCAGAATCAGTTAATATGTGTCTCAAACTGTTCTCCCTGGCCTACTGTGAAATGGGTCGGAAGAGTTTCCATGTATTTGATCTGATGATCACTCGGGAACCTCGAATGTGTCCTCCCCAAGTGTCACACTCCCAATGTCCAAAAAATGCGTCGATGATGACTCCCTCATCGGAATCTGATGAGAAACCAGGAAAAATATGTGTATGGCCTGCCTCTCAAATGGGTCGGAGGGAATTCTCTAAACTCTCCATGAATGGGACAAGTTGATCCACTAAACCTCCTCAAAAGTTGTGCCCTCTCCCTGAACAAGTGTGCCCATGCTGCTGAACCCTGTAGAGTTGTTGTTGAACACTGATGGAAGACCTATGTGATCTCCCCAGTGACTAGGGTATGTCTCTCAACAATGAAATCATCCACTGGTGTATTCCTCCTGGAATCCACTAAGCTACCTCTCCTTAGATGTGCCTTTCTCCTCAATGACAAGTCAAAATCTGTATAATGATGAATTAGGTCATTGTACCTTCTCTTATCGCTGCCTGAAACCCTAATTTGTTGTTGACTTCTAATTTTATCTCATATGTTCTATTTTTAGCTCAAGTTGGCTTAAAAGCGCTTTTAGCCACATTTAGCTCAATGTCACTTTTTGATTATAACACCTTTGACTGGGATGACCTCTAGTAACCTTGTTTACCCCTTTCTGGCCCTAGCTATAGTCTAACGGGGTAGGTTAGACCATTAAGCCTCCTCTCTAGAGCACCTATTTGGAAAGGGACATTACAATCCTCCCTTCCCGAAATTGCTTGTCCTCAAGCAATACCAATCCAGGGTGTTGAAACACATGCTCACTCTCCCAAGTAGCATCCTCTACGGGAATCCCTTTCCATCTGATCAGACACTCTCTGATGACCCTGCTCCTCAGTTTCCACTCTCAAAACTCCAATACCTCCTCTGAAACCAACTCCAAATGTCCCTCCTCGTCCAATGGGGGAAGCTCCTTTGATGTGATAATGAACTATCCCACTACCTTCTTGAGGCAAGATACATGGAACATGTTATGAATCTTGCTCCCCTTTGGAAACTCTAGCTCATAGGAAACCTCGCCTACCCAATGCATGATCCTATAAGTTCCATAAAATTTGGGCTTGAGCTTCTTAGCCCCACTCTTCTTCATAGATGACTGTTAGTAAGGTTGGAGTCTCAAGAAAACCAAATCCCCAACCTCAAATATGCGCTCTATCATGTTCCTGTCCGCACTCACCTTCTGTCGATTCGGTGCTATCTGCAGGTTATCTTTTAGCAATTTTAGAATCTCCTGACTCGTTGTGATCCATTACATGGCCTTGGGAGCTCTTCTCTCCCCAAAAACCAAGTCTATCAAAGTGGGAGCATCATACCCGTATAATGCTCGGAAGGGTGTCATACCAATGGACATGTGGAAAGTGGTGTTGTAACAACACTCTCCTAAATGCAACCACCTAACCCATGTTCTTTGTTGTCCACCCACATAGTTCCTCAAATACCCTTCAACCCACTTGTTGATGATCTCTGTCTACCCATATTTATGAGGGTGATAGTTGGTGTTGGGTGTCAACTCGGTCCCCACCGATCTAAACAATTCCCTCCAGAATGTCCTAATAAACCGATTGTCCTTGTCACTGATGATGTTCCTCGGCAACCCAGGAAGTCTGGAGACCTCTATGAAGAATAACTCGGCTACCTTAATTGTGATATTCTCTATCGGTATGGCATAGAAGTGAGCAAACTTGGTCAATATTTCAACCACTACATAGATGCAGTCCTTACCCTAGACCTTGGGTAGGCCTGTGATGAAGTCCATCGAGATGCTCTCCCATTTCTGCTCTGGAATGGGAAGTGGTTGAAGTAGCCGTGTTGGAAGCATATTCTCTAACTTGTTCTTCTAGAAAGTCACACACCGATTAATGTATCTCATAACATCATGTTTGAGGCCCTTCCATGAGAACCTCTCTTTGATCTTCCTGTAGGTTTTGAAAAACCCTTGATGGCCTGCTAGTGGTGAATCATGAATTGTTGCGAGGATCTTCTTCTTGAACCCTGAATATAGTACCAAGTAGACTCTGTCCTTGTATAATATGACATCATCAATGACCATGTACCTTTCATCCTGAATCCATCCATCCATAATCTCGCAAGTGAAATCGTTCTTGGAATATTCCACTAACAAGTGGGATTTCCAATCCGTTGAAATCTCCATCAAAAAACATGTTGCAGGTCTCCTAGATAACGCATCGGCCACAATGTTCTTCTTCCCCTTGACGTACTCTATGTCGAAGTTGAATTCATGTACCTACATCACCCATTTATATTGGTGCTCACTGAGGTGCTTCTGCTCAAATAAATACTTCAATTTGTTGTGATCTATTTTGACCACGAAATTGTTGTCCACCAAATATTGTCTGAATTTGGTCAAGGCATGCATGATTTCCAGCATCTCCTTGTCATAGATGGAGTACAACCTCTTGGGATGATTGAGATTCCTACTCTCAAATACAATGGGGTGTCCTCCCTGCATCAAAACTATCCAGATGCTCTCACTGGATGCATCACACTCTAATACAAATGGCAGAGTGAAGTCTGGTAATGCTAACACTGGGCATGTGCCCATGAATTTCTTCATGTGATCAAAGGCATTATGTGACTCATCGGTCCAGATGAAAGCCCCGTGCTTGGTGAGATTCATCAATGGTTCTCCCAGCTAAGAAAAAACCCTCACAAACCATCTGTAATAGCTGCATAACCCAAAGAAGCTCCTCAACTATGTCATATTCCTAGGAGTTGGCCAATCCGGAACGGTCCTGATCTTCTCCTGATGTACCTGTACCCCCTGTGCATTGATGATGTGACCCAAGTAAAGTATCTTTTTCATATCGAACTCACACTTGGACTCTTTGGCGTATAGTGATTGTGCCTCCATGATGCTCAATACCTCATCCAAGTGCCTCATATGCTTCTACCATGTCTTGATGTAGACCAAGATGTCGTCGAAGAAAACCAAGACTGATTTCCTCAACTAATCCCTGAATACATGGTTCATGCAAGAATGAAATGTAGTTGGCGCATTGGTTAGCCCAAATGGCATAACCAGAAACTCGAAATGTCCAAAGTGACACTGAAATTTCGTCTTCTCTATGTCCTACTCTCGGATGTTGATCTGATGATACCCAAAGCGTAGATCAATCTTCAAAAAGAAAATTGTCCCATGCAATTTATCCATCAACTCGTCAATGCGAGGGATAGGATATCGATTCTTGATGGTTTTCTTGTTCAAGGCTCGGTAATCAATGCACATCCTCATGGTACCATCCTTCTTCAAAACTATGACAATTGAAGAAGCGAATGGGTTGTTGCTAGGTCTGATGTGTCCCATCGCTAGCAATTCCTTAATTGCTTTCTATATCTCATCCTTGAACCTCCTAGGATGATAATAGGGTGGTGTGATCATAGGTTTTTCCCCCTCCTCCAACTCAATGGTGTGCTTAAACCCCCTAGCAGGTGGTCTCCCTGGTGGAATCGCCCCAAAAACCAATTGATGTCTTCCCAACAAGTTCTTGATCTTTGTATGATATTGTTGTCGACCCTCTGAATCCTTCTGCGTAGTGATCAAGCACTCTACAACATATGTTACCTCCCCATTTTTGAATATCCTCTCCATCCTCTTGGTCGAAACTGTCTTGGGTGTTCCTGTTGACATGCCTCCCAGAACAACCCTCTTCCGTCATTGTCTTTGAACCCCATCTCCAAGGTTTGGTAATTGGTGGTGATTTTTCCCAAGGTGATCATCCACTGGACTCCCAATACCACATCTCTGTCAGATAGGTCAACCACATAAAATGTGTCTCTCACTGTGTAGTTACCTAACTTTATATCCAAGTTCGAAACTCTGTCTAGACACTCCACTGTATGGCCATATTCTACTGCAACATCAAACCCCTCAAACTCCTCTATCTGAAGTGTCTGTCTTGATACCAATGAAGCATCAATGAATTTGTGGGTGTCCCCACCATCTATCGATTTTTAGATGTCCCTGAATAGTCCCTCTGATCCAGAGGGTATCATACCTGGGAATGCCATAAAGGGTCGCCATGACTCATCCCTTTGTTGGTTTCCGTCTGTTAGCCTACTCGGGAGGCTTTGGAACTACCAGTGGGTGGGTCCCTGCCAGTGTCGGTGGTCTACGAAGAGGTTGCTCCTCTGCATGTGTTGACTCCTCCTTTGAGATAGTGGATCCACTATCATGCTCCTCCTCCTCACTGTCCACATTGTTTGTTGCCACCTCAATATAATGAATCTCTCCCTTTCCTATGCACATGTGGCCTGAGACCCAAGGGTCTCCACAGCTGAAGCAAATATTCTTCATCATAAGCTATCACCTCATTTCATCATCCAACTTATCGTTTCCCTTCCATTCTTTCTAGAATGGCTTCTTGTCTTGGTCCTTCTGTCATACGAAGCGTTTGGAAAAGGGTTTATTCTTTGGCACTGAGCCTACCAAATATCGAGTGCGTAAGATGGCATCCTACAAGGTGTGAGGCCTGTATGCCTTCACCCATCCTCTCAAGGGATCTATGAGTCCTTCTGTGAATAACATGATCATCCTGGGATCTGATATATCTTTCACTGCCACTGCTACCCACTGAAACTCCGTGATGAATGCCTATGTTGTTCCAGTTTGTCTCAATTGGGTTAGATCCTTGAAGTGGATCTCGGGGTCCCTCCTATCAAAAATGTCCATGAGCCTCTCTGTGAACTCCCTATAGGAGGTGATGTGATTGTGTCCCAACGTCACTGATCCATGATGCCATAACTTGTGTGCCTCGCCCTCCAAGTGTAGGGTATTGAAACTGATGGCCTTTGTCTCGGTCATCTAGTTGATCTTGTAGTATGTGTCTAGATTTTGTACCCAAGATCTAGCATTGCATTTGGACGATCTGTCAAAAGAAGGTATGGTGATTTTAGCAAATTTCCAGATGAAATCAATGTTATGCGCATGTTGTTGTGGTTGTCCTCCTCTCTGTGGATCTATGGGGTGGTTCCTAAGTTTGATTCCACAATACTCGACTAGGGTCATGTCCTGATGGAAGTCATGGCCCAATTATGCATACTCCCTCCTATACTCTGCAATGTCCTCTGCCTGAGTGGGAAGCCATTGTGTTATCGGTTGTTGTGTTGTTGTTGGGGGTGCCCTCTAGAAAATGGGGAACAATGGCCTGGGAATCCTACTTAGACAGGTGTATGTGCGAGTAGGAGAATGGGGTCTACTGCCTACCCCTGAGTTCCCCTGTGTTGCAAGTGGGGCTTCTGTGCCATGGGTGCCCACTATAGCCAATCTATCAGCCATCTACACTAAGGATTGAGGCATGGCCTGTTGATTGACTACCATATTGTCGAGTACCTGCATGAAGGTTTCCTCTAGGTACATGGGGGCCTTACCATTGCACTCTGGTATCACATATATGTCTCCTAACATCCTCTTTGCCTCATTCTCAGCCTCGCGCTATGCCCTTCTCTATGCTTCCCTTCGTGCCTCTTCATCTTGCTTTGAGCTAGGAGGAAAAGGGAAGAAATCAAGTCTAGGTCTTCCCTCCTTACATCTATTGTAAGTGACATATTTGTCACCTATGTTCTCACGGCCCCCTAGGTCCTCTGCTCCTCTCACTGTCTTTAGTCATAGGCTAGCAGGACTAAAGCTCCGATACCACTGTAATGTTCCTGACTTGGCTAGTCTAGGAAACTCTGGTAATGTGTGTGTATGATTAATTTTTTACAGCATAGATATTGAGTATACAGATGGTAAACGAGACAAAAGACTATAAATCATATATTGTGATATCTCTGGAGTACAATGTCGAATGCGGCTGACAATAAAATAAATCACTCGACTAGATCAATGAAAAAAGGATCTTAGTAGTAATACAATAAGCAAACTATAATGGTAATACTTGATGATAGATGACACTGTGGGATCAATGGATGATCTGCAAGCTATGGCAGCTCACACAGTAACTGCTGCAAGTTTGGAAAGTTTTACCTGGTGGCTAGATCTCTCGGATCAGACTGGAAACTATCCCAAACAATGTGCCATGTTGTCTCTCTCGGTCCTAGTGACTAACTTGCCCCTCTGTTGGTGTGTCTAGACCCGGATGGATCCCCCTGGGGGAATGTGATCCTCTGGTGCTGGAAAAATGCGCCCTAGTGATTCCACCATCGGAATCTGCTGAGATGTGCCTCAAACTGTTCACCCTTACCTCTTGTTAAATGGGTCGGAAGGGTTTCCTTGGATCTTATCTAATGATCGCTCGGGAACCCAAAATGTGTCCTCTCCAAGTGTCGCACTCCCAATTTTCGGAAAATGCGTCCCTAATAATTCCCCCATCGAAATATGATGAGAAACCAAGAAAAATATGTGTATGGCCTGCCTCTCAAATAGGTTGGAGGGAAATTTTTGAAGTCTCCCTGAATGGGACAAGTCGATCCACTAAACCTCCTCAGAAGTTGCGCCCTCTCCCTAAACAAGTGCGCCCCTGCTGCTGAACCCTGTAGAGTTGTTGATGAAGACTGATGAAATACCTATGTGATCTCCCCAGTGAGTAGGGTGTGTATCTCAACATCGAAATCAGCCACTTGTGTATTCCTCCTGGAATCCACTAAGCTACATCTCCTGAGATGCACCTTTCTCCTCACTGACAAGTCAAAATTTGCATAATGATGAATTAGGTCATTGTACCTTCTCTTATAGATGCCCAAAACCCTAATTCGTTATTGACTTCTAATTTTATCTCATATGTTCTATTTTTATCTCAAGTTGGCTTAAAAGTGCTTTTAGCCACTTTTAGCTCAATGTCACTTTCCGATTATAACACCTTTCACTGGGATGACCTCTAGTAACCTTGTTTACCCCTTTCTGGCCCTGGCTATAGTCTAACGGGGTTGTTTAGACCATTAAGCCTCCTCTCTAGAGCTCCTATTTGGAAAGGGACATTACATTCTTTATGTGGATGACAAGCCTTATTTGTTAGTCTCCTAGGCTAATTTTAGGGAAAATAATTAACAAAGAATGAGAAGGATGTAGAAACCTCATCTATAAATAGAGGCTCTCCTCTCATTCCAAATCATTGTGAATTGTTGGAGATCATTTTTACAAGCCATTAATAGAAGATCTTTCTTGGAGTTTTGGTGTCATTTTTTTGTCTCTCTCTTTATTGGTTATTTTTCTTGGTTCATCAAACATATTATTGTGAATGTTCAAGACTTCTACATTGCTAGCAAGATCGATCCATTGAAGGGTAAATTTATCACTTAGAGGGAGGACTTTACGGTTTCTATCTCTTCCATTCTCCTTTGTTGGCTTGGTAAGTGCTCAATCTCTTATCTTCATTTACTTTTGGTTCCTTGGCAAGGGTTTTAAGTATTTTGTCCAACCCATAATTGATCTCATTGGTGAAGGATTTCTCTCAAGGAAACCCTTCTTGTAGGGCCTTGGTTTTCATGTCTTATCTTGATTAGACAAGAGACTATTTTTCCCTAAGGCTCTAGTCTCTCATTCTAATCCATAATATTGGAATAACCAAATATTGGAGGGGCATACTTCTTGACCCCATAATCCCTAAGTGGTGATAAGGAACTAGGTTTACTCCGAACAACCAGCCACAAAAAACCCTAAAATCCAAAATTTATTTTCTTTCTTGTTTTATAAATGATAAAAATCCAAAAAAATATCAAAAGAAAAATCAAACAAAAATATTTATCCATTGCCTAGAGAAAGGTTAATGTTTCATATTTCTTTGAGACATATTGAATAAGGGTTTATACCTCATTGTTAATCTTTAACCCCGAGAAGGAAAAATCAACCTTCCCTCATTATGCTTTAAGGATTGTTCTAACATCTTGTGGGCTAATTTAAGGTGTTCTTCAAATCTGGAAATTAATTTGTAGCATTAAAAATCAGATTTCGTGAAACCCTAAAGGCTAGGGTTTGTTGCTCTAATGGTGTATTCTAACCGTATCCTAGTCTATACTTCATTTCTATATCGTTTTTCAAGATTATTTAACATATATAGTTGTAAAACTAATATCCTAGTTGCTAAATTGTGCTTATAATTTATTGGGAGATTCTCTTGGTGAAATCCTAAGGGCATTCACCATCCTTTCTTACAAGTTTATGCTAATTTCATGATTACATATAAACTAAGCTTGTAATTTATCAGTGCTAGTTTGTATTTACTATTGTAACTTATCTATTTATCTCATGCTTAGCTCATAATAATTATATCCTAACCCTATTTATATTGGGGTGGTGATGCAGTGAGCATTCAACCCTTGCTATCAGAGTATGTTTGCAGCGGAACATTTCTTCATGTATGCGTAATAGGAATCACGGCTACCATAATGTTGCAACTCATTGTTACATTTTCCTTCTTTTCGATCTGATCATGCCACAACCCCTAGGGTTGTAACTCTGTTATCTCATACTCACTTTGTTCCATGTAGCACTAGCAAACAGATGCTACATAATCATCAGTGGGTACTAACCAGTCTGTTGCATATTCACTTGTTGCAACTCGCCTTCCGTTGTAACTCATATTCTGTTGCAACTCGCTGCAACTCACCTTCTGTTGAAACTCACCTTCTGCTGCAACTCAACCATCCTCACGCTACAACTTACATCTTGTTGCAGCAACATGTCTTTGCTGCAACACGTCTCTTATTATCATACTTGATCTCCAATCCATAATTGATCTCGTTGGTGAAGGATTTATCTCAAAGAAATCTTTCTTGTAGGGCCTTGGTTTTCATGTCTTATCTTGATTAGACAAGAGACTATTTTGCCCTAAGGCTCTAGTCTCCCATTATAATCCATAAGCTTGGAATAACCAAATCTTGGAGGGGCATACTTATTGACCCCATAATCCCTAAGTGGAGATAAGGCAGTAGGTCTACTCCCAACAACAAACCACAAAAAACCCTAAAATCCAAAATTTATTTTCTTTCTTGTTTTATAAAAGATAAAAATCCAAAAAAATATCAAAACAAAAATATTTATCCATTGTCTAGAGAAAGGTTAATGTTTCATCTCGCTTTCTAGACATCTTGAATAAGGGTTTATGCCTCATTGTTAATCTTTAACCCCAAGAAGGAAAAATTATCCCTCCCTCATTGTGTTTTAAGGATTGTTATAACATCTTGTGGGTTGATTTAAGGTGTTCTTCAAATCTGGAAATTAATTTGTAGCATTAAAAATCAGATTTGGTGAAACCCTAAAGGCTAGGGTTTGGTGCTCTAAAGGTGTATTCTAACCCTCTCCTAGTCTATACTTCATTTCTATATTGTTTTTTAAGATTATTTAACATATCTAGTTGTAAAAATAATCTCTTAATTGTTAAATTGTGTTTATCTTTCATTGGGAGATTCTCTTAGTGAAACCCTAAGGGGATTCACCATCCTTTCTTACAAGTTTATGCTAAGTTCATGATTACATATAAATTAAGCTTGTAATTTATCAATGTTGGTTTGTATTTATTATTGTGACTTATCTATTTATCCTAGACTTAGCACATAATAATTATCTCCTAACCCTATTTATATTGGGGTGGTTTATGCCCTTATTTCTTATTGGATATTCCTTGAGGCATCCTATCACTTATTGGGCATTGGTCCATATAATCATATATTGAGGTGTTTGTTGAAGTGAATCATATGTCACAGGATAACGACTTAATGGACAATTTTACTTCAAATAGATTGATATACCCTCCTTGGATTTAGGGAGCTGGCATAAAGTGTAGGGGAAATCATACTAATGTGACAATGGTGCATTTCCCAAGTGTGATTACCCCCATAGCATTGTGTTTGGGATTTTCATAAGGGTGCTAGTTGTTGGAAATGTGTAACAGTTAGCATATGCTTGTCATTGATGGCAAGTACAACAGTGAAGATGACAGGCAAACAGAAGACAAAGGAAATTAAGCTCAGGAGGAATAGCAGTCTTATATGCACAAGAAGCATAGGAAAGAGACCGAGAACCGTCGGATCTCACTCAGAAATCCCGACAGCTGTTGGATCGGGAGAAGCTGCGCAGATGTTAAGCGCAGGAGTTAAGCGCAGAAAAGAAGTGATCTAAGCCGTCATATTGGAAGCAAACCCCGATAGCTGTCAGATATGCAGAAGCTGCGAGGGAGATAAGCCATCGGAGAATCGGGGATCGCGATTTCAAAATGCAAAGAACACTTGACAACGGAAACTCCGATTTCGCGATATGCGATTTCGCGATATGATCGCAGTCGTTAAAGC
>ML781725.1:533495-550723 GCA_009831015.1 Picea engelmannii
GAAAATATCTGTCTCTGCGTTTCTCATATGTGTGACTGATGTTGTATATGCCATTGTTTATCCCCCTGCATTATTGTGATCATCATTTAGTGTCTCAGCAAAGAGTTTAAAAGAAGCATAATTGTTTAAGCACGGTAACAACTTATTCAACCCCCCCTCTCAGTTGACTAACACTAATTTGGGCGGTAATAGGCAAGAAGTCATTACCTTTTAGAGAATCCCTATTTAAATTTATAAATTCCACACATAGTCTTATCTCTCGTTTTTGTTTCTTTCTGGTGGGCACTAGGTTTGTTACCCAAGAAGAATAGTGCAAAAGGATTATGATCTTAGCATCAACCATTTTCTTGACTTCTCTCTCTATCAAAGGTGTCAGAAGAGGATTGTTAGTGAAGGTTTGTATATCATCTATCAAACGAATTTTGTGTTGAATAATCTATGTATCATATGTCACCATGTGAAAATATCAATGTATTAATCCTATATGAATTCAATATAATTCTCATTTTCTTTTGATCAGAAAGACTGGGACATATTGATTATATTTTGATCTTACAAAGTTCATAGATTGAATTCTTGCATTTATATCATATGTATCTACATAGATGGCTTGATATGCACGTTGTTGTTGTGGACAATCTTCTCCAAGAGCATTAGATCCTTATGAATGTAATTATTCTTCAATTGAATAATTTTGTTCCCTCCAATGGAATCAAGTGGTTTACTAAGTTCCAAGGATGTCTTCTCCAAGTCTAGGATTTTTCTCATTGTCCTCTTCATCATAATCTATGTGTATTCCTCTAGTGTGTGCATGAACCTTAAGATGTGTTGATCGTATTCAAAAACCTACCAGTATTTTGTATTATATGAAATAGAAGATTGGTGGTGAATTTATATAAAATACTTCAAGTGGTTGATATTTGGAGGTTTACAAAGTGAAGCTAATATTGCCACCGAATCAATTTATTGTTTTGATTTTCTTAGAATAACAATAACATTCACAGCAAGAAAGAAATCATCTATGATGTCCCAAACTTGATTCTGATAACTTCTAAGTCTGGGATGTTTATCATGACATGCATTATTTACTTGATTCACCAATATCTTAAGCTCATAATCACCAAATATAGTGACTTATTGAATGTTCCATTTAGTAGCATCTTCAAGCCCTAGAACAAGGGATTCATATTCATCCATGTTGTCAGTGCATCCAAATTCCAAATTGTATGAAAAAATAAGACTTTTCCAAGAGGGTGATACCAATATAATTATTTCTCCATGCGCCTATTTTGAACATGAACCATTGAGGAACATGTTCCATAGCCATTTGGGTAAAGGATGCATCTTTTCATACTCTATTTCAATAATTTGATTAGTTGTAACATCTACACATTAATCTCTAAGGCCAAGAACAAAACCATCTATATCATCCACGTCTAGAAAATTGTTGGGATTATGAGGGTCATTAGTGGTGAAGATGAATTTAGGTTCTCTAAAAATCCTACAAGATTTCCCTTCAAATACCAATATTGTTGCATAGGACATATCCAACTGAATGTTTCCTCCCATAGTAGCACCCCATGACTTACTAGACAATAGCATCCCATTATTTGAAGGCACATCGACTACAATAATATCCATCATAACATAGTTTTTGGGAATCTAATATAGAGTCACCACAAGATCTGTGATCATTCAAATACAATGAACTACTTTTGAATTAAAGGAATATAAAGCCTTGTATGGTTGAGTTATCTACAATCCTAGTTTTTCCATGGAAACTTTTGGAATCAAGGAGTGTGATGCCCCTAATTCTAATATGAAATTGTATAGGTACATGTCCTATATTAACAAGATGGTATACAAAGGAAGTGTAGTTGTAGCTCCTTATATATAGTCTTGGCTAAGTCCATGTGCAATTTAAGGTGAATCAACCTATAGGTTTATAAAGTCTGCTAGCAAAATAGGGTCCTAGACACTAATAAAGTTTGATATTTGATTTCAATGAGTTGGCTAACTTAGATAAGGGCATGTGGATTTTTAATTTTCCAAGCTCATGGGAGAGGTAAAAAGTAGGAATCATAGGTAGGACATTTTTAGAAACTTTCTCAAGAGGTACTTCCTTGAAAGGGGCATCTTTTTCAATTCTAAGTTGGTGTGTCCTTTTAATAGGTTGTAAATATTTCATTTAGGGTGTAGCATCTTCTATAATATGCTTAGTAGGAGGTAAATCCTATTTTTGTTTTTCAAAAGTAGGCCTTGGTCTCAAATCATATTTTCTTTTAATTTTAGCCATTAGGTTATCATAGATAGCTCTGTGTTGTAAAGGAGACCAATCCCGAGCATTTTCATTCATGAAAATATGATCATAAGACATAATCTATTCTAAAGGGCCCATTTTATAATTTAGACCCGTATAATCATCCTAAGTTAAATGAGTAACTCCCCCGTCATCAAAAATCATATTCATATCAAGGAGAAACTTTTCAGTTTCCATGGTTGTTTTGTTTTAATAATATTCAAGCTAGGAATTATAACACTAATTTTGAGTAGTCATGTTGTACTCGTCTTCATAGGGGCATGTCCATGAGGGTGTATTGTCAATTGGGTGTAATCTAAGTGGTTGTGTGATGGAGTGTTTCCCTCCCCACCTAGATTATATTCTTGTAAGTGACATGACAAAGCTTTGAGCTTCTAAAAAATCTATTTTACCCTGGGTACCATCCTCAGAAAAAGGGGAAGTGTCTGGTGGGTTTCCCTAGGAAATGCATTACACAGAAATAAATAAATAAATAAATAAAAAAGGTCCATGAGGGTCTTTAAATCTTTTGTCCCTATTTTCCATTCAAGATTAAAAATTCTCCTAAAAGGGACTTGATTTTGACCAGACAAATTATGTGGTTTAGGGGTAGGATTAGGAACATCTTGACTAGGCTAGCTCTACTTCCCTTTCATTTCATTTTTTATCACCCTAAGCATTTTAGTAATCTCATTAAGACTTAACTCCTACCAATTAAAAGACGAAGTAGAGGTAGGAATTTCTTCCTTATGCTTCTTCTTTTCATGTTGTTATGTGTGAGAGTTGTGAATATTTTCTTAAGCCATCATATTGCCCTCAATATCAACTTCATCGTTGAATATAGTGTCAAGGGTATTTGACCTTCTTTCTCTAAGCATTAGGGATAAATATTCTTGATGGGATGTTGATAAGCCACTTTGGTAACACCTTCAAAAGGTATAATATCTACTAGAATTTTGTTGTACAAATTCCCAAATCTGTCAAATTTCAAAATGGTTTCCCCATTCTTTCTCTTTATGGTATTGAACTCAGTTAAATATTAATGTTAATCCTTCTTCTCTTCCCATGTTTTCATGAAAATCTCTCAAAAGTAAATGCAAAAAGGTATAGAATTCTCAAGAAAATCTCTAAACCACTTTCTACCATCTCCTTCTAATGAATGATAAAACAATTTCATAAAGATATAATTATGGTCAATGGTAAAGTTATATGTTCAATCTTGAAAGTTGCAATGTGATCTTCAATAATTACTACATTGTCTCCATTAAACTTAGGTAATACCTTGAGGTAATTTTTGAGCATATCATGGTGATGTTGTGGAAGTCTAGGAGCCTTATATATGTTATCCAACCAAGGGTTGGACCATGGAACATTAGCCATTTGAACTAAATTTTGATAGGTCAACTAGGTGTGTGAATCTCTCTCCCTAAATAATTTCTAGCAATGAAGGGAGAAGAGACTCTACTAAGGTCAACAAAGGTTGCAAGAGATATAGGTAACTCCACTAAAGGAGTTTTATAATCTTCGACTTTGATTTCTTCAATATGATTAGAAAATGGAATAGTTCCCTATGAAGTACCAAGTATACCTAATAAAGAGAAACGTTGAAAAGAATTTTGAGGAATACCTAAAGAAAGAACCCCCAAATGTATTCTTCTAGAAATTATGACCAACCTCTTTGGACCTTAAAGAGAAGGAATTAATGGTTGGGTAGACTTAGACTTTGTATGTATATATTTAGGTTCTATCATAACTTGATGAAGTTTTCCAGGTGAATTTGAAAATTATTAACTTAATGTCTTCTTTATAGATCCCAAGAATTGAGCATTATAGTTAGTCTTGTTTCACCTTAGAAGAGAAATTATGTGCTCTGTTGTTCTACTAGAAATAGTCCCTATAAATGGTTCCACTTCATATGTTGTCCCTGAAGATGTTCTCATGATGGAGAAAGATGTTGAGGCATGCATTGGAGGTTAAAACTTTCCCACTTTAGGCTTAGATGGAAAAATCCACAAGCTAAAGCCAAAGAGGGTAACCCTTCAATTATTTTAATGATTATGTTTCAATCATGTTCTCATTCAATGGATATCATGTTCTCACTCAATGGATGTTAAGAATTAAATGAAATGAGAGCACTCATTATAAATCCCAAGTTAAGAATTAAGTTAAATGAGAGCACTCATTCTAAATCCACTAATGAACAAAAATCACATAGTATTTGTTCCATTGGGCACCTTTATCCGGACATAAAGTCATATAGATTTAAAATATGCATGGAGACAAAAGATTTGAAGAAAACATAATCAAATAAAGTCCAAGAGGGCAGGTTGCACAATCTCATTCACACATTAAATACATAAAGAAAACATAATGGGAATTATATAATCAATCCAGCAGTTAATACACTTAGACATCAAGGATAAGATTTACAAAACTTAAGACATTATTGTAAAACTCCCATTTATTAAATTAGAGTGAAAATACTTCAATTACTACTAACAAATTTCAAAATAACAATAATGTTTTTCCTTAAAGGCACTATTAATAAATTTCAAAATAACAATAATGTTTTTGCTTAAGAATACTACTAACAAATTTCAAAAAAACAATAATGTTTTTCCTTAAGATCAAACTTAGACAACATGGGGCAAAGTCACAAATATATCATACATTTGAGATTATGTAAGATGACGATCTTAAAACTTCATAGAGTAAGTAGAAAAAATGAAATGGATTACAAAAGAAGTTTAACAAAACTATAAACTCCATGCCAAAGTGGAAAATCCAGTAGTGTGATATATTCTGGATCAATGCTCAATAGCTAATATTATGATGCTCTGTTATCTTGATCTATCAAACAAAAAATGAATAAGCTCCTCAAAATGTCTATCCTTTGTTTCTTCTTCTCTTCCTTTTATTTCCTCAATTTCCTTTGTTGGTGCAACTCATTCCCATTCTTTGAGCTTCACTGTATCTTTGAGCTTCATTATTTCTCTAATTAAATATCAATGGTCCTTCAACTACATGTTGAAGGGTCTCTTTATTGAACTTTGAGAAATTGTTGTGATTACTCCAATATGATTACACGTGGTAAATTCATTTAAATTACCATGATATTTGTGATTATTGTTTCCTCGTGGAGGATGACAGGCTTTTAACTCTTACCATTGGAGTCTTCTTAACCGAAGTTGTAATCATTTCCCAATATCACTAGATAGAGGAAAGATACTCTGCATATTTTGGCTATATTTATCTAATTCAATGGCTCTGAATAAAAGATATTGGTGGGAGAGCTTTGAGGTATTCCTTGAAGCAATCAATATTTCGATGTTAGATTTGTTGAAAACTACAACATCTTTTTCATTGATTGGTATTGTCATTCCCATGATGTTCTTTTGCTTCAATATAAGCTTGGCATGTAATATTTTCTCATAGGTCAATTTTCCTTCGAGATCCCAATAAACAAGAGCCCTAATCTCTTGAGAGATAATAATTTGTACTTTAATGCCTTGATTTCCTTACCAGCTATATTACTTTTCTTTTGAGAAATCAAAAGAGAATCCCTCTTATTTATAGCATGCTCCACAAACATAATATCTATGTAATGTATTTCACATATGGTGGCATGGGTCGATCTTCTAGGATTGTTCTAACATAACATCTAATGATAGTGATGTTCTTTTGAGCAATCAAAAGAGAATCCATCTTATTTATAGCATGCTCCACAAACATAATATCTATGTAATGTATTTCACATATGGTGGCATGGGTCGATCTTCTAGAATTGTTGTAACATAACATCTAATGATAGTGATGTGGGTTTCCTTTCTAATTAGTTTTAGCTTTGTATTCCATGAGAATCTGTACTTTGTGTGAGAGGGCTTCTTATGCCTTGCAACTTGTATGTTGTAGTGTAGTTTAAACATTTTACGTTTTTTAATTTTTTAAGTGACTACGATCGGAATAAGGCAACGCGATTATTGGCAAAATATCAATTTTATAGTGCTCAAATATAATTTTGGAATGCATAAATTGATTCAACGTCCTTAATAACCCCCAGGGTACCAAAATATGTATGTTGAACCACTGAAATATGTCATTCCAACTATTTTTCTAAATTTCTAGCCGGTTTTTGAACGAAACCTGTCAGAAAAATGCCCCGGAAAAGGGTGAAAACATAGAACATTTAGACTACGTTGCATGGTGTTCCCTTCAACTAAAATATTATTCACATGTCATCATGACGACATGTGATTTTTGTCTTCATGATGACATGTGATTTTTCCTAGTTTTCATAGCCATTGAGCTCCAAGAACGACGTCAACCCCTTTGATAGGAGTTGTAGGCATTGATGTCTTGATAATATAATTACTTATGGCAATATATACCTTTTTCCAGTGCCCATTTAAAGTTGTTGGATTTTGTTTGCATGGAAAGTATCATTACTTACTTATGGTGATTCAATGGCTAGGTTGAGGTATTTTGTAGACTTCTTATTGATAATGTTATCCGTACTTTTATCGTTGATTACTTTCTTCTTGTTTATAAATACTTGCAAGATTAAGGTTTTTAGGCATATTGATATTCTAGTTTGTATTGGTAATGAAATTGATGAATTTAAGTGTTGGGCTCTTGTTATAAATCTATTTCTTCCTCTTTTGTTGAAACCTCCTCTCATTCTTGATATACCACATTTTCCTTGTCTTTTTAGATAACCATTCCATCTATCACAATAACATTTTTCTTAAGAATATACTTCCTATTATCATTGTGTGCAAACACTCCCTTCCCCGATATGGGAGTATTATAATGAAATGTAGCTAGTTGAAAACACTCTATAATAAACCCTTTGGCTTATAAGTAGAAGGTGGGGATATCTTTTTTGCCAAAATTGCTCGTGATTTGCACCTAGACCCAACTACACGAGAAAATGCCCTAGAAATGAAACATGTCTCTAGGGGATTTGAAGCTTGGTGTGGGGTTATGAAACACCCATGTTCTCCAACTAACCATTCTATATGTATATTTCTTTTTTTGCATTTAAAGATGAAGCAATAGTATCAATATTAACAAGAGGATTATGTATTTTAGTATTGTAAAGTCATTTATAGGAAGCATTTCCTTATTCTTCATCATATAGTTTGTTGAACTCTTCATCCTGTGACATGCTACCATATTCTTCAATTATCTTATGCAAATAATTTATCATAAGCCACAAACATTCCATCTTGTGCCTTTCCCAAACTAAACTCCTTAGCTTGTTGTACCTTTCAAGTCAAAGAAGAAATCTTCCCTTCTCTATAGAAATAGAAAAACCAAAGACATGTGGCCTAAGATTCTTGATCAAGAGTTGTTTAATGGATTTACATGACTATAGTATTGAACCTTCTTGAATCCGTTGAACCTCTTTCTACTTTATTTTATTTCTTAATTTCTCTGCATCTCACTTGTCCTCATGGAGATAGGATTTGGATGCAATGGATGTCCTTATGCCTGAGATTATATGAGAAGTGTTATTGGATAAATCGGTGAATGCGGACATAAACTAATCTCCCTAGATCCACTTGGATCTAGAACAAAACAAGACAGGACATGACGATTTCCCTAGGTTTCTACCATTGGATTTACTACCAAAGAAGGAATGGATGACATACCTTTAGATATCGCTTCCTTATATCTTTGTTGTCCTTGCTTCGCTCCGATGCTCTTGTGAGATCAGATCTGCGATGACGCAAACCAACCAAAGTGCAAGCAATAATTGTAGATTCAATGAAAACCTAAACATGTGATCAAGGAGTCATGTAATAAAATGCTAATGATTTTATGGGAAAGAAACATGTCACTGTATCATATTAAGAAAATGTGGAAGATACAACCAAATTGCCTTAATGTCGCAAGTTCCCTTTCGGTGGTCCTTTGTTCCAACACACACATACACTTGCTCCGAATTTGTATGAATATGGTCCACAAAAGCTTGATGGACAAATGGCCACCACAAGAATCAATTGTAATAGGATCCTTCACACAGTCTTCAGCCTATTCTTTCAGCAATTCTTTGCTCAATCTTGCTTAACCCTTTCCATGAGAAACCCATCATTATATGGGAGAAGGTGAAGTGGTTGAAAGGATGAGGATGATCCCACCAAATCAGAGAAGCCAGTAGGATCACAACCATATGGACGCCACCTTACATTCTAAAAGATTCTCCTTCTAGAAACTTCATGAAATTCTTCCTTTTCTTAGCTTCAAACGTCGTCACACCCTGCCTATATAGCAGCCTACGAAAACCTCGCGAGCCAGGCATAGAGCAGCCTATAGAAATCAAGGATTTACACAATGTGTACCACCGTCAGCCTAAGGCATCATTCTAAAAATATGCCTTGTAGGGGAAGAACTCATTCATTTTCCTCATGTAAAAGATTGTTTTGAGAGCCTGAACACATGATTTTATAGTCATCATCAGGGTGACCAAAATAATGTGTAACAGAATTCCCCCCAAAGTATGAGGCTGGAACTCGTGACAGCCGAAATACTTTGTAAAATGTGTGTGTGTGTCGGGAAAAAGGAGCGCACCAATCTGGAACCTGCAAACAATCAAGCATCTGCACAATATTATACCATCTCTAAGGTAGGCATTCCCATGCTCAGACTACAAATGATTTGACTCATAAATGTCAGTCATGGCCACCAATTATACACTGTGGATCCATGTCATCAAGACGATACATATCCACCAAGAATACAATGTGGATCTATGTGTTAACAAACTTGAAATCAGGACATAGCCACGAGACATACAAAGTGGATCTATGTGTCAACATAAATCGTAAATACTCCATCGTAACCTAAACCAAGGTGATGAAATACAGGGTCTTCAATCTCGTCATCTATAAGTACGAATCTAACCATGCGATTACAGGTGTTGAAGTTGAACATGGTAGAAACCACTTGATTACCGGTCATTGATGAAAATCGTTAACAAGTGCGAGGGAAATCACCATTGATGTCAATGACTCCCAAGGTACCTTAGTACAATCCAACGAATGTGAATAAATGAGTTGAAGTCCAACACTCGAGGGAATCTTCCAATCAGGGACCAATGATGTGAATCCACTTTTGAGAGTAAAGAAACCTGCCATTGAGGCATGCAGGCTCTAAGGTACTAAAATTATTTCTAAGTCTCATTCATGGATGATGAGTTGAAGTCGACAAGAAAAGAATCGTAATAGGAGGGCCTTGATGTATCCCCCATCAATGACATGAAATAAGTAACAGATTTAGGGTAGATCAAAGTATGAAAATGATTTGAAATTGACACAGGGAAGGCCGACATGGTAGGAATTAATAATCGCAGATGGCCAACTAGATAGAGGGCTTGTTTAGACTTATATTGAACATATGGATGACAGGACAATGGTCTTGGCAGCATTGACTCAAAGATGACCAAAGGTATGAACTTGCAGAAAGTCAGATGAGAGACAAATGGATTTCCCAACCCGGATTCAAATGATGAAGGGAGGTGTCATGTTCAATACTGACTAGTACTGCCACTAACACGGATACAGAGACACATTTCTTTCCCAAATTTTCCCCCACCATTTATGGCGAGTACCTCTTTATTTTTACGCAAGCTTGAGGAGGATAACATATGCTTGTTGATGTAATCTCATCCTTCAGACGAGTCCCTCAGAGTATGTTTAACGAACCCTAAGAAGGAGTGGTTCGGTCCCATGTGGGTCTTTCGATGTTTGTTTAACGAGTCCAAAGATAGAAAACAAGGGGGGTTTTCATGTTTATAGAGTCTGAAAAACACTTAAAAGAGAACTCTCTCAATTCCTTTTTCGTAAAGTGGTTCGATGGGACCGAAAAAGTGATAAACTATCGCCCATCAAACGTTTTCTTCAAATGCTTTTACGAGCGTGAAAAGAACAAGGTTGCTTGACAATCTTTTCATTTTTTATGGAGCGTGAAAAGAGCTTAAAGGATACTCCATGGGTTTTTCTTTTCGTGTTTCCATGACGAGTACAAAAAAAATGACAAAAGTATACTCGGTTGTGTTCTCATTGATTTTCGAGCACGAGAACGAACAAAGACTAGGCTCGAGGTTTTTTCTGAAAAAACCCTAAAAAGTATTGGTATATGTAACGAACAGAAAATCGAATTAAGAAAAAAAGATCCATATGGCATTGTTCAGGGCCTTAGTCTTTCCATCTGCAAGAAACAAAAGACTCATGAGACCATTACACTTTTAGGTTATGATAAAATGCATTAAAATAATATAAAATATTATTTAGAAAAAAAAAAAAAAGTGAAATAAAAGGGGGTAAAACCTCTTATTGTTATTTCATTTCCATTTCATTCAAAACTTGTCTAGAAACCCTGTTTTTACCTCATATTTCGGTTTTCGATTGCGAAAAGCATAAGCGACCATTCAGAAAACTGTCTCCGTCAACACGGTAATCTCGTCATCCTCTTCTTTCAATGGATTGAAATTCATTTATTTTGGTTAAAAGGTAATTTTTGGATGAGTTTTTGGGCCGGTAGGCACGCGCTGGGGTTGCCATAGGTGACTAGTATTGGGACCTGCGGAAATCAATGATTTTCGCAGCAGCCTTATGGTTTACCTGCGGAAACCCCGCACTGTACTAAAAATTCATCTACGGCGGCCGAAAACCCAAAAAAATATGCATGTGTTTGACCCAAAAAGAGTTTCAAAAGCAACGATTGAAGATGCTAATTCTCTTTTGTCATCTCCATGCAGGTATTTGATTGCCAAAATGTTGGAGTGGAGAGAATAGGAACATGAGGATGATGACTTCATGGCCTTGAATGATCCAGGCACCGTCAATGCCCTTCGACAGTGCGGATTGTTAAAAAAAATTAAAATCCAGGGCATGAGAGCCCAACTGAGGTTACTAGAATACCTGGTCCACATGTGGGATGTAGACCAGCAGGTGTTTCATGTGGGTGTCCACGTTCTTTCCTTGGATATCGAAGACATTTACTTCTTGACAGGGTTATCCCGTCATGGAGCACATGTGACCTTAACAGGAGGTAGAGGTGGTCGCCTACCGATGAGAGAATACATCTGTCAGTATTGTGAACCCGAGGTCGAGAAACGCAAAGGTAAGGTAGCCATCAGAGGTGTTTGGGATTTAACTCTCCGGACCCTTCTTTTTACCATTGCACGGATGGTGGGAAGTGAATCTCCACACATGGCCCTCCAAAGTTATTCAGTATGTCGTGGAATGCACGGAACCTCGTGTGTTCAACTGGTGTGATGGTCTTCTTCGTGGTATGAAGACACAATTAACCAAAAGCAAGAATGGGGACCTGAAGCAATTCGGGTATGGATATATTTTGGTGTCTTTATTTCTAGAAAGAGTCCCTCATTTATGCCTATAGGTGGAGTGGGGTATACCAGTGCCACGAGATCCATGGATGAAGAGGTGGTGTGATCTCATGGCTCGGCATGTAGCGGGCCTCATTATCAAATACAATGATGCATTCTTTGACTAGTTGAGGCCTCAGATATTCATGATAGATGATTATGCATATGTCGGCCTGGACTTTCGAAATGACCCTAATTTGGTTCTACCTAAGGGTTTTAGTGGGGGGACCTAGGTACGAAAAACATTTTGTTTTTATGGTGGTTTTTGTGAAATTTTATCTTATAATATGTTTTGATATATGCTCTCTATCCAATGACTAATCAAAAAATTTGACCATGCAGATGTAGGGCCACACCGGCCTCCGGGTACATCCCCCATTCAGAGACGAGGGGAAGCAGTTGTAGTAGCAGGATGGGATGTTGACGACTATGAGGCAGTCGAGCAGAATCTAGAGGGTTTGACAGCAGACATCCTGGACATCTCGATCAACGAGATTCCGAGACGTTATTAGCGCCACACCGTAGGCATGTTTGGTTCACTTAGTCGACTACTTTGTAGGGTAGCACATGCATTAGTATGCTACCTTGAGAAGCATCCATGATGTTATTTTGTAGAAGCCATGGATTTCATATTTTGATATTTTGGTCTTTGGACGGAAAACACCTTTTTGTAAAACATTTTTATCGTTATATATATACATGAGGCTTCTACCAACTTACTTTGATTTATATACAACATCTGATGTGTGATTGGATTTATAAATGTCTGTCTAACACATAATTAGCTAATGCATCGGTTAACGTATTTAGACATCTAGGAATGTGTTGATACTCAATATAATCAAAATAACGTTCCAAGAGGAGAATTCGTAAATATACCTGTAACAAAGTAGGGCTTCGAATAGTATAGATGTTACTTAATTGTAGCACTACTAGCTGCGAATCAAGCCGTACAACAAGTTGTCGAATTCCAAGTGAAATAGCATCGGTCAACTATTCGATGACTACGCTATATTCTGCGATATTATTGGTTGAACGACCAAGGAAAACACCTTGCAGACTAATAAGTTTGTTCGTGGGTGCATAGATTTCCCAAGCAGAAGAAGCCAAGTTCTGAGTACTACGACTAGCACCATCGGCGAAGCCAATATAGGGTAGTGAAGACACTGACATCTGGAAACCAAGCACAATGCAAGGTAAGCAGTTGGGGGCCGAAACCAAATAACGAAAAGCACGCAAAAGTATGATAGATACAGTAAAAATACAATCACTCATGCAAATATGGTCTAAGCATAGTACTTCTTCAAGTAAAGCCCATTTCTGGGTTCACTCAAAGGAATGCCATCATAATCCACTAACTCGTAAGATTCCTTCTCCAACACTCATTTGACGATATAAGGGTTGCACCACATAGCCTCGAATTTTCTGGCCCCTAGTAAATCATGATCCTATTGATAGAGGAGAACTAGATCACCTTCGGAGAAAACATGCGGCTTGACATGCTTGTCGTATTGGTATTTTACATGTTTCTTCTGGGTTTCAATAACCAGGGTGGCATCACGACGGGTTTTGTCTAATCGCATGATATACAATAGATGTTCTTCTTCGGTAAAGGTGTTGGGGAGAATTTCAACGGCTAGCTTCAACGATGGTATCTCACATTCAATCGACAGAAAAACTTCTATACCATACACCAATTGAAAAGGCGTAAATCATGTGGCTCACTTCACGGATGTCTAATAGGCCCATAATGTTGAAAACAACATCGTGTCCTAACTTGTCTTGTGAATTCCTATTATTCGTCGAAGCATGGTGATAAGAACCTTGTTTATCGCTTCAACTTGGCCATTAGATTGTGGATAGTAGGGGGTTGAGTTTTCATGTCGAAGACCCAACTTTTCGGTAAGCTCGGACATCATGAAATTTTGAAAATGGATACCATGATTAGTGATGATAGCTTGTGGGATTTCGAATCGTATGATGATATGATTGAATATGAATAGGGATGCAATTTTTCTGGTATTATCGAATGTAGGTGTTAGTACTTAGTTTACAGTGTTAAATTTTGGACTTTTGGTTACAACAAGCACACTACTGGAATAGTGACATTCTTGTAGTGCCACCATAAAACATCATCTTACTTCCCAAAAAATCCTTAAATTCTTTGCCATGTTCGTTTTCGAGCTATATCTAGATGGCTTATGTTTTGATATATTCTGGAAATGTTTGTGTTGGCACCTAACAAATCAATGTTAAATCGGCATTAGCTAAAGTGTTTATGAGTTAAAATGTAGTTTTGGGAAAATTTGCTCTTATTAAGCTATTTTAACTTCTCTGGTCAGTTTGTTGTTCTTGGGTTTATGCTACAGTCTTCATAATTTGTTTGGGAAAAAGATTATTGGCTGAGGGCCAATCTCCAATTAAACCCATCGGGCATCGAGGCCAATCTCCAGCACCTGTCATCAAACACAACACGGGTTAGCCACAACATCACCGAACACTGGTCAACAAGAATCCAAGCATCAAGAGCCTATAGCAAGCAACCAAAGTGTCAAGTTTGAGAGCACCACCAGGATCTCCATAAGACGGTTGAATGCCAAGTATTGGGTATACTAAAAACTGAGATTAAGATGTCGATTGGGAGCACAAAACATTCAATACCAGGTGTTAGAACAACGTCGAGTATCTGGGTCATTCCAAAGCATTAGCATATTGGGGTTTTGTTTCAGAGCATCCAGATGTCAAACGCACAAGTCAAGCCAAATACTAGCACCACACCAAGCCACGACGAGGAGGAGTTATCCTGGCTGAAGACAATTTGTATTAACAACATAGATCGTTGCCATATGTTCTCGAAGAATTAGTTTTTGCAAACAAAATTCATTTCCATCTGCTCCAATAATTGGCATTCATCATGAAGGTGAAAGATTGCTTCTGGTTGAAACCTGTCCACAATACCATCAAGAGCAGCGTGCAAGCCCAGTCGAGTCATCATGAGAGATCAAACACACAGAACGACCAATTGAACGTCCAATTTCATGATCCATATGGCGGGAAGAAATCGTCTACCACGCCATGCTCTGAATGGTGGTCCACATGAATTCCCTCTCGTTCCTGGTCCAATCTGTGATGGTCCCTACAGGTCAGGACCTCTACCTCATCCAGCTCATTTAGAGGAAGAGCTAGAATTACAGTATGAGGAAATCCAAAGGCTTCTTGCAAAAAACAGGTGGCTTGTTTCGACACATATGGATTTGCACTGAGAACTTGTTGGTGCTCAAGATGAATTACACCACCTCAACCAAATTGTGGGCAATGTAAAAGTTGACAAAGAATGGTAAGAAAGGGATCTGTTTGACAAGTGTATGAATTTATAAGCAGAATTACGGTCAGTGGAGCCCTTGAGGGCTGAGGTTATGCAATTCCATGTTGATACTCAAAAACTAAGTCCTTCTCGTCAAGAATTATCAGTGCAAGTGCAAGCTCTCAATCAAGACTTGACTAGAGCACAATCTGATCTCCAGCAGGTTCCTGCTTTGAGGAAAGAGCTTGATAGTTTACATCAGGAATTGATAGAATCCAGGACGGTGATTGAATATGAAGAGAAGGCAAATAGCGAGTAGTTTGAACATAGGCAGGCTATGGAAAAGAAATTATTTCTTACCTACTTCCAGATGCACAACGTGATTTGACTTTGATGCCATGATATCTTCAATGTCAAGGGGTTTTCAAGGTTTTAGCAATTTTGAAAAGAATGGAAACGTGATGATAGTCACTCCGGGTTTCCTGAAACATTAAATCTGCAAGACCCCTTAAAATTTATTGATTCAAGTCTGCTAAATCTAATTTTCTTGATCAACAAGGCTAGTTACATCCTCTGTTTTGCAAGAAGACCATCTCAAATTGGTCAACACGAGATTTGAAGCAGTCATAGCTTAGAAAATTCTATTCCAAATCACAGATTGTCAGGCACATTATGCATCATTTTATATACATGGCATCATTTTAGCATTCATTATACATTGGTGTCATTTCATGAAGCTTTTACAGATGTTTCAGAATTGCGGGTTGTTGATGTTGGAGTTGTAAATTGGATGCTTCGAAGAGATAAGGTAGAAAGTTGACAACCTAAAAATGAACAAATGGCAGCCAGGGGACAAAATATGCCAATCTTCTAGGCACAATTGACAATTAGGCGGCAGTTGGTTGATCTGAGGATCAAATCCAGATTCCTAGGCTCTATTGTAGAGATAATTCTATCTTCGTGTCTAAGATTTGAGTGTATGTGGCAGGAAAAGCCCCAGATTTAAAGGTATTCGAATTCAACATTCATTGGGTACTTCAAAGACATGAACTCTTCCAGATTCAAAGAGATTTGAGCTATTTCCAAAGAAAGCATTAAATAATTCTGTTGAGATCAGAATAGAGATCCTACTACACCCGTTCCATATATTTTGTAACCATTTTCCAGATTTAGTCTATTCTAAGTAGATTGTTAAAATTCGTTTTCCAAAAGGATAGCAATAGTTTGTTGTTTGCATTATTATTTATTCTATCAATTGTAAGAAGAGTGGAGGGGGTCGAGAGGGTAAGGCCTGAGAAGAATTTGATTAATCGGCCTGTGTATGAGCATTGTAAGCCTATGGGCAATTTTATTAAGCATTCATTTCTGACATTGAACATCCCTGTGAGTTGTGTTATCAGATTGTGATTTCTTCGTTTTCCATTCTGTTTTTCCCTCTTGCTTGAACGAGTTACAGCCATTTAGAATCAATGATTGTCCAAAAACAATAGATTCTTGAGCAGCAAGATTTGTCATGATCTGCTTGTTGTTTGTGTGTTTTGTTCAAGTACCTGTCAAATCCATTTTCCAAAGAGAATCTATGTTTAGTGGATGTTCTACTATTTGTCACATTCTCCATTCTTCTAACCATCATCATATAAGTATTTTTTCTGATATGCAGTTCACCGGCCTTCAATCTAACAGAGTGTTTACTTGACTCCATGCCCAATGGTGATTCACTGGTCTGCATTTTAGCTTATTCCTTTATTCTTTCTCTTTCACTTTACCTGATCCACCTTTTTTCAAAACCCAAAACACATCCTTATTTATAAAATCATTGCAATAACTGAAGATGTGCTAGGCTTGACCCTATAGCAATCTAGGGGCAACTTCTAGTACTAAGATGTTAAGAACCTAATACTGAATACAAAATCCCCACAATAGATATAGAAGAACAATATAGAAAAACACAACTTTATTATATCAAACCCTTGAGGTAGGGCAACACCATACAATGGATACTATTATGGAAGGGATCCTCTCTTGTTCACTTGCCTCTTCGAGGGGGATTCCTCTTATTGAGCTACCGCTCCAAACACGATACTTCTCTTCATGTCTCATTACATTGCTTGAACCCCTTTATAGAGTGCTACCATCACCTAAGAACATTCTAGAGGAGGAATCTTCTAGAAGTAGAACCTTCTAAGAAGTCCTCTTACATTTATTATATCTAATTACCCATTTATTATATCTAA
>ML781725.1:550773-585187 GCA_009831015.1 Picea engelmannii
GAAGTCCTCTTACATTTATTATATCTAATTACCCATTTATTATATCTAACTACCATAGTGGGCCTTATTTAATAATATAGTGGACCTAGTCCACCTTACATTGAATGACCTCCACTATTATCACTATGGGCCCTCTGGACCCCTCCACTACCTCTCTATCTACCTTACATTCCATCCCCCTTATGAAAGCGTTGTCCTCAACGCTTGATGTACAACCATATACCAGGGTCCCATGGATAATTGTGGACCATAATGCTTAAGAAGAATGAAGAACCAAAGTCCCATGTAGAAAGGAAAGCTATCATGCTGAAGTAGTCCAACCGCCATTGTAAACCGGGGTCACATGTCCAAGTGCTCATGTGAACTCCACATGGAAGATATCGGCACCCAATAATCAATTGAAAATGATGCTCCCAATAATGACACCTATCATGTGGATCCAAATAAGAATATTCATCCACATAGTGGGAGAGGATCAAAGATGAATCTGGAAGAAACAATACCATTGTAAAATATGCAGACTAAACACTGGTAACTAGCTCCTGATGTGGGACATTGATGTTCTCTACAGAAGGTGGAGTAGAGTCATCAAATAAAATATGGAAGTGGTTGTCATACGAGAAATGACAACTATCCATATACCAATCATCACAATCGGCCTCAAAATCATACCAAGCATATATTTCTTGATTATATTCATCCCTGAGGCCCTCCATAAGAAATTTATCCTGCATGTTATTCAATGAATATTGAATACTACGAAAACTATCATTGAGTTTGTCTATGAGGTCGTCTGTGAGACCATGTACAAATGCATCCAATGTGTGAAACAATTGGGCTTTGAATGATTCAAGAATTTATTTCAATGTTTGAGAGGAAATAGCCATATGATCACCCTATGAACTCTTCGGTCCTACAGTCGTCACGAAAAAACCCAAAAAATAGACCCAATAAGTTTCGGCAGAAAATCACGACTTTTTTCTGGAAAAACCCTAAAAAATTGTTGAAGTTAAAATGCTCATAACTTCACTTCCCGAACTCCATTTTGGCTGATTTGTTTTTTGAAATTGGGTGAAATTGTGAGAGGAACTCAGATCTGTAATTTATTTGGGCAAATTCAGCCTCCAGATGCTACAGAAATAAAAAAAAATCTCGCCGTCGTCCGCGGAAAAAATCCTGAAAATTTGCAGATTTTAAAACTTCAATATCTTGACTTCCCGGAATCCATTTCGAACGATTTTTTTTTTTTTAAATTGGGTTTTTTTCTAAGAGGAACTCAGATATACAACCCTTTTTTGCAAATTTTGCACAGAAATATACCAAAAACTTCAAGAATGTCGTGGCCCTCTTTTTTCTTCTCTGGAAAAAAAATCTGCAAAAATAAAAAATATTTGCCCACAATGTCTGCCCAAGGAAAGTGATTTGATACCACTTGTTAAGAACCTAATACTAAATACAAAAGCCCCACAACAGATATAGAAGAACAATATAGAAAAACACAACTTTATTATATCAAACCCTTGAGGTAGGGCAACACCATACAATGGATCCTATTATGGAAGGGATCCTCTCTTGTTCACTTGCCTCTTCGAGGGGGATTCCTCTTATTGAGCTACCTCTCCAAACACAATACTTCTCTTCATGTCTCATTACATTGCTTGAACCCCTTTATATAGTGCTACCATCACCTAAGAACATTCTAGAGGAGGAATCTTCTAGAAGTAGAACCTTCTAAGAAGTCCTCTTACATTTATTATATCTAATTACCCATTTTTATATCTAACTACCATAGTGGGCCTTATTTAATAATATAGTGGACCTAGTCCACCTTACATTGAATGACCTCCACTATTATCACTATGGGCCCTCTGGGCCCCTCCACTACCTCTCTAGCTACCTTACATACCAAAGACTGAATACAAAAGCACCACAATAGATATACAAGAACAATATGCAAAATCTTCTTTATTACCATCAAACCCTTGAGGTAGGGCAACACCATACAATGGATCCTATTATGGAAGGGATCCTCTCCTGTTCACTTACCTCTTCGAGGGGGCATCCTCCTATTGAGCTACCGCTCCAAATACAATACTTCTCTTCATGTCTCATTACATTGCTTGAACGTCTTTATATAGTGCTACCATCACCTAAGAACATTCTAGAGGAGGAATCTTCTAGAAGTAGAACCTTCTAAGAAGTACTCTTACATTTACTATATCTAATTACCCATTTCTTATATCTAACTACCATAGTGGGCCTTATTTAATAATATAGTGGACCTAGTCCACCTTATATTGAATGACCTCCACTATTATCACTATGGGCCCTTTGGGCCCCCCCACTACCTCTCTAGCTACCTTACATAAGATATTTTGGCATCGTTACCGGGGACGAAGCAACGAAGATATCTTCCCTGGGAGAACGACAATGATCAGATCCACTTTTTGATGGTGAACAGGAAGAGGGCAGATACATGACTGCACATGTTTCACCATGGATACTCCATTGTCTCGAGATTCACAGGCGACTCCATTGGTTGAAGACCCATGATGGCCATGGAAACTATTTGGGCTCGGAGGTATGCATTTTGTGATTTCACCAACATAGATGGTTTTCCACATCCAGTGCCTACAATAGCTGAATGGGATGACTATCTTCCCAGATTTAAAGGAAGCAAGGGTGATCATCCTAGTGAGCATTTATTAAATTTTCATAAATGCATGCTTGAACATAATTTTGTTCACGAGGATGTCTTAATCAAGATGTTCAGATTTTCATTAGAATAACATGCTCATGAATGGTGTCAATCCCTTCTTGCTACTAACATTCATTCTTTGAAGGAGTTTCATACTGTCTTTCATCATTATTACAAAAACATTTATCCGGTTGATTTTCCTTTTGATAACTGTTGTAAGGAATTTAAATTCGACATCCAATATTCAGTTAGTATTTCTTCTGTTTGTAAGGATGTTGGTGACAGTCATACTGTAGACACATTTTTCCTTTGTTCAAATGTTTCTAGTAGTTTTGACTATGATATAGAGGATAATTATGTTGAGGAAGGAGAAGATGTTTCATCGTCTTCCGAATCTTCTTCTAAATATGTTTTACAACATGAGGTTGCTCGTCCTTCTATGCAAGACACAAAGGTTTTTGGCTCACCTATCTATGATGAGTATTATGATTCGGAAGATCATGGTAATTTCTATGAACAATAGATCTCATATTTTCTCTCTAAGGCTTTTGATCAGTAGCTTTATCACAACAGTCAAAATTTAGATTCTCTCCTTGATAGTCATGGTTCAAGTGGAGGGAAAATTTTTACATCAACACGTAATGAAAACTTCAGCAGTAAGCCACTTTATGACAACTATGCATCAGAAGTTGAGGAAGGCAATGATGGAGACCTGAAGCAGTTTTATGAACAAATTACTAAGCCTATTCCTTCACTAGTTGTAACAGATTCGTTTCTGGAAGTCAGCAAACCAATATATGATATTAATGGTTCACCATATTCAGAAGATATTAAGCAGTTTGGGATTGAGATTATTGAAGAGTTCAGTTCAATATCTCACAAACAGAAAACTGGTATCATTTACAGAGCTGACATCAAACAAGAATCGAGTAGCAGTGAAATCAGCTTACAGTCATGTTCAAATTTGAAAATAGTTGAAGGAGGCAGCCATTATCAGAATGAATATATGCCTAGACCTTTTGATCTTCAATTGAAAAATCAGGAAGAGGTATTTCTTTATGGTTTTCATGATCCTTTTGTCGGCTATTTGAAATCTTTGAATAATTCAAATGTCAAATTGTTCTTATGTCATCCTTTTGAATTACATTTCTGTATTCCATGGGTTCCTTTTTTTGTTATCTCCAGATTAAGAGTTTCACCAGTTAGTCAAATACTTGTATGGCTTCACTGGAAGCATGATTTTACCTGATCTTCTGGAAGCAGTTGGATAGAGTAGGAAGTGTGTAAAATAAGCTCGTCATATGAGCAGTAGATTCTTTTCAGTCAATTCATTTGCAACACAAAGGTTGTTTTCAGCATTATTTTAGAGTTTGAATAAATTGCAGAAGTTTGGGCCTGGCTTGAAATGCTATTGACTGACTCCATAACCCAATGGACTAGGCAAAAACACAAAAGGATGTGAATGTTTGCAGAGACAAAATTTTGCAGGTAGCATTGCACAGATGAACAGAGGAAAGAAGCACAGTGGTCTACAAGTTCTTGATGTCCCACAGGGAGAACATCATCCCCAGAAGGATCCAGTGTTAGTACTCAGTTTATAGTGTTAAATTTTGGACTTTTGGTCACAACAGGCACACTACTGGAATAGTGACATTCTTGCAGCACCACCATAAAACATCATCTTACTTCCTAAAAAATCCTTAAATTCTTCACCATGTTCATTTTCGAGCTATATCTAGATGGCTTATGTTTTGATATATTGTGGCAATGTTCGTGTTGGCACCTAAAAAATCAATGTTAAATCAGCATTAGCTAAAGTGTTTATGAGTTAAAATGCAGTTTTGGGGAAATTTTCTCTTGTTAAGCTATTTTAACTTCTCTGGTCAGTTTGTTGTTCTTGATTTTCTGCTACAGTATTCATAATTTGTTTGGGCAAAAGATTATTGGTTGAGGGCCAATCTCCAATTAAACCCATCGGGCATCGAGGCCAATCTCCAACACCTGTCATCAAGCACAACACGGGTTGGCCACAACATCACCGAACACCAGTCAACAAGAATTCAAGCATCAAGAGCCTATAGCAAGCACCAAAGTGTCAAGTTTGAGAGCACCACCGGGATCTCCATAAGACGGTCGAATGCCAAGTATTGGGTATACTAAAAACTGAGATTAAGATGTCGATTGGGAGCACAAAACATTCAATACCAGGTGTTAGAACAACATCGAGTATCTGGGTCATTCCAAAGCATTAGCATATTGGGGTTTTGTTTCAGAGCATCCAGATGTTAAACACACAAGTCAAGCCAAATACTAGCACCACACCAAGCCACAACGAGGAGGAGTTATCTTGGCTGAAGACAATTTGTCTTACCAACAGAGATCGTTGCCATCTATTCTCGAAGAATTGGTTTTTGCAAACAGAAGTCATTTCCATCTGCTCTGATAATTGGCATTCATCATGAAGGTGAAAGATTGCTTCTGGTTGAAACCTGTCCACAATACCATCAAGAGTAGTGCACAAGCCCAGTCGAGTCATCATGAGAGATCAAACACACAAAACGACCAATTGAACACTCAATTTCATGATCCATATGGCGAGAAGAAATCGTCTACCACGCCATGCTCTGAATGGTGGTCCACATGACTTCCCTCCTGGTCCTGGTCCAATCCGCGATGGTCCCTACAGGCTAGGACCTCTACCTCATCCAGCTCATTTAGAGGAAGAGCTAGAATTACAGTATGAGGAAATCCAAAGGCTTCTTGCAAAAACCAAATGACTTGCTGTGACACATGTGGATTTGCGCTGAGAACTTGTTGGTGCTCAGGATGAATTACACCACCTCAATCAAATTGTGGGCAATGTAAAAGTTGACAAATAACAGCAAGCAAGGGATCTAGTTGACAAGTGTATGAATTTAGAAGCATAATTATGGTCAATGGAGCCCTTGAGGGCTGAGGTTATGCAATTGCGTTTTGATACTCAAAAACTAAGTGCTTCTCATCAAGAATTATCAGCGCAAGTGAAAGCTCTCAATCAAGACTTGACTAGAGCACAATCTGATCTTCAGCAAGTTCCTGCTTTGAAGGCAGAGCTTGACAATTTACATCAAAAATTGATATGATCCAAGACAACGATTGAATATGAAAAGAAGGCAAATAGCGATTAGTTTGAACAGAGGCAAGCTATGGAAAAGAACTTCTTTCTTACCTGCTTCCAGATGCACAACGTGATTTGACTTTGATGCCATGATATCTTCAATGTCAAGGGGTTGTCGGTTTTAGCAATTTTGAAAAGAATGGAAACATGATGATAGTCACTCCGGGTTGCCTGAAACATTAAATTTGCAGGACCCCTTAGAATTTATTGATTCAAGTCTGCTAAATCTAATTTTCTAGATCAACAAGGCTAGTTACATCCTCTATTTTGCAAGAAGACCATGTCAAATTGGTCAACACAAGATTTGAAGCAGTCATAGCTCAGAAAATTTTATTCCAAATCACAGATTGCCAAGCACACTATGCATCATTTTGTATACATGGCATCATTTTATCATTCATTATACATTGGTTTCATTTCATGAAGCTTTTACAGATGTTTTAGAATTGCGGGTTATTGATGTTGGAGTTGTAAATTGGATGCTTCGAAGAGATAAGGTAGAAAGTTGACAACCTAAAAATGAACAAATGGCAGTCAGGGAATAGAACATGCCAATATTCTAGGCACATTTGACAAGTAGGTGGTAGTTGGTTGATGAGAGGATCAAATCCAGATTCCTAAGTTCTATTGTAGAGATAATTATGTCTTTGTGTCTAAGATTTGAGTGTATGTGGCAGGCAAAGCCCCAGATTTAAAGGTATTTGAATTCAATAGACATTGGGTACTTCAAAGACATGAACTCTTCCAGATTCAAAGAGATTTGAGCTATTTCCAAAGAAAGCATTAAATAATTCTGTTGAGATCAGAATAGAGATCCTACTTCACCCGTTCCAGATATTTTGTAACCATTTTCCAGATTTAGTCTATTCTAAGTAGATTGTTAAAATTCGTTTTACAAAAGGATAGCAACAATTTGTTGTTTTTATTATTATTTATTCTATCAATTGTAAGAAGAGTGGAGGGGGGCCGAGAGGGTAAGTCCTGAGAAGAATTTGATTAATCGGCCTGTGTATGAGCATTTTAAGCCTATGGGCAGTTTTATTAAGCATTCATTTCTAACATTGAACATCCCTATGAGTTGTGTTATCAGATTGTGATTTCTTCGTTTTCCATTCTATTTTTCCCTCTTGCTTGAACGAGTTACAACCATTGAGAATCAATGATTGTCCATAAACAATAGATTCTTGAGCAGCAAGATTTGTTGTGATCTGTCTGTTGTTTGTGTGCTTTGTTCAAGTACCTGTCAAATTCATTTTGCAGAGAGAATCTTTGTTTGGTGGATGTTCTACTATTTGTCACATTCTCCATTCTTCTAACCATCATCATATGAGTATTTTTCCTAATATGCAGTTCACTGGCCTTCAATCTAACATATTGTTTACTTGACTCCATGCCCAATGGTGATTCATTGGTCTGCATTTTAGCTTATTCCTTTATTCTTTCTCTTTCACTTTACCTGATCCACCTTTTTTCAAAACCCAAAACACATCCTTATTTATAAAATCATTGCAATAACTGAAGATGTGTTAGGCTTGACCCTATAGCAGTATAGGGGCAACTTCTAGCACTAACAGTAGGCATCGCCTCGGCCCATTTTGTGAAATAATACATGGCTACGATGTTGTATCCACGAGTGAGGGTTACATGTCATGAAGTCAATGCCCCATTTTGCAAAAGGTCCAATGGAAAATACAGGGTGTAAAGTAGCGGGATGAGATCATATCTTGTTGTTGTATGATTAACAAGCATGGCATTTTTGGACAGCAATAACACAGTCTTTGAATAGTGAAGGCCAAAAATACCTTGCTCGTAAGATCTTTTGGGCAGTAGCATACCGAGACATGTGACCACCATATGCTCCAAAATGATAGTGATTCAAAGCTTTCTCAACCTCATCATAGGTGAAAAATCGTTGAAAAACGGAGTCAACCCCACGGTGATAAAGAGTGTCACTGAGGATAATATACTGACATGCTTGGTGATGTATATGAAGACGGTCAGTGCTAGACAGATCAAGTTGGAAAGTCTGAGTCTGGAGATAAATAATGATATCTCCATACCAAAGGTCATCGGAACTGATCAGGAAAAGGGATTCGTCATTTAAAGAATCCTCTACTACATTTTTTGTCTCAGTGCAGGGAAGGTCACATATCATTTCAGCAAACACCAAGGATTTCTTAGACTTAGAGCATTCGAACTCTAAGTCAAACTCCTAGAAAATCATTATCCATTTGTAGTATTTTCCCCCTAGAAATTGGCATGTAAGAATGTCCTGAATAGGGTTCCAATCCAAAATTACAGTGGTCATGCGTAATAGGATATAGTGATGGAAACGTTGGACATCTTGAACAGCTGCCAAGGCTAGTTTTTCAACATGTAAGTATTTGGCTTCGATAGTCGTGAGACTCCGACTCAAATAATAAATGACATGTTCTTCGTGTAAATAGTCTTCTTGGACTAGAACCATGGCAATGGTAGAGTCCGAAGCAGTGAGATAAAGGAAATAATCTCGACTATAATCGGGTGAGAAAAGTAGTGGGGTACGGGTTAAAGTCAGTTTCAAAGCTTCGAAGGCTTTGTTGGCAGTGGTATCCCATATGAACTCAGAACCTTTCTTCAGCAGTAGAGTAAATCTGAGCGTTAATTCAGCATAGTTTGGTATGAAACGACGTAAAAATTTTGCTTTCCCTTGCAAAATTTGAAGCTAGCGGAGTGAGAAAGGAGGAGGGAGATTGAGAATCGGCTTGACCTTCAGAGGATCTACCCTAATCCCCTGAAGTGATACAATAAAGCCTAGAAGTAAGTCGCACTCCACACAGAAGACACATTTGTGTGGTTTTAAGCATATACGATAGAACCGACAACGAAGGAAAATGGCTCGGAGGTGTGCTGGATGGTCACTACGATGCATGGAATGCGTCGGCAGGTCATCTAGATATGGATGTACAATGTGCTTGATATCATGAAAAGCGTAATACATGGCACATTGAAAAGTCGTATCGGCGTTCTTTAAACCGAAGGGTAGTTTCTGGTAGGCAAAGGTGCCCCAAGGAGAAATAAAAACGGTTTTGTGTTGATCCGCGGGCAAGATGTTGATTTGATTATATTCGTAGAAACTGTCCATTGAAGAGAATATTTCACTTTCGACGCAATCGTCGACGATATGGTCAACGAAGGGGGTGGGAAAGTTGTCCTTAGGACAAGATTTGTTGATATCCCAATAATCAATGCAGACACGGATCATACCTTGTTTCTTGTTAACCGGAACTAGATTGGATACCCAATTAGTTAAAGCCATGGGATAAATAAAGCCATCTTTAGGAAGTTTTTTGACCTCAAGCTTGATAGCAGCTGCTTTATGAGGGTGGACCGGGCGAAGTCTTTGCCGGACGGGTTTACGCCCGGGTAAGTCTTAATTTCGTGTACAACAATATCGAGGTCAATCATCGGCATCTCTTCATATCTCCATGCGAAGATGTAACGAAACTCTTGAAAGAGGGACTTATAATGGAAAACCTCATCGGTGGAACACGAAGCTCCGATGTGAACATTTTAGACAACTCCAAGTTTAATGGATATGTCGAGGGGGATGGTGGGTGAAATATTACTCAAGTTCCCTTCATATAACACATCGTGTGTGGACTCAGGAACAGAAGAAACAACAACAATGGTCGACAGAGTCGAGATCCATTGGTAATTCTCTAAGGTGTGTTGCTCTAGGAAGAGGATGGAACAATGATGCCCATCATCCCATGGGATGTCTTCCATGGACATAACCGACATGATCATCTCATCCGTAGGAAAAATAACGTGGAACGGATAAAGAGATGAATCACCAAGAGAGGGAGTAGAAGGGTGTGTCGATTGAATGGCTTGATAAGAAGATTCAACCGGACTTAAAGGCATCTGGTCACCATAGTGAAGATAATAATCAGGTTCGGGTACTATCCATGGGTCAGAAGATGCAGGGGTTTCACGAACAGAGGTGGAAATCATGTTGATCGAGGCAAAAAAAGGAGGTGGAAAATCGGGTGGTGGGATTGAAAAAGTACCCATCAAAGTTGAGTCTTTTAATATACCCACACCGACATTCTCATACCCAGGGGGTGTCTTTGAAATGAATGGTACGTTGCTAGTATGAGCATTGGAGTTAAAAAAGGCCAGTTGATCTACCGTAATAACTTTTCCCTGGTGTGGAAAATGTACTACACGGAAAAGAGTAGATACAACTGCACGCATGGAATCAATCCAGCTACGGCCAAGTAAGAGGTTGTAATCGAGAGGTGCATCAAAGACTTCAACTTCAATATTGACCGATTTTCCTTCTAACATAATAGGCAACGAAGGAAGTACATCGTAGGGTTTAAAGATAGAGCCATTGAAGGCTTTGAGCATGTTGTGTGATTCATTTAAGGGAGGATAGCCAATGGCTTTCCAACAGGCAACAGACATTATGCACGTCGAGGCACCCTCGTCAATAACGGTTCTACAAATATTCTTGTTCTCGATGACAACTTGTATCTGAGATGCTAGTTGAGGGGGTAGCCTTGGAATGTGATCTTCTAGGTAAAAAATTATCAAATTCATATCCGTAGGGTCAATTCCACCAATATCCTTTAACAGTGCCTTTCGTTGAGTGGGACATCTTTGAAGGACTTCGAGAGATGACATCGCGGAGGGTGCTTGTGCCAGATCTTCTACAATACTGTAGTTCTGAGAAGCACGGGCATGAGGATTGAAGGCAGACTTTCGAACAACACCCTTTGGGGAAGGGCGAAGAACTGTATCGAGACTCGGTCGTTCAAGAAGAAGAGGATCGTTGGGAGGTGAAGTTGAGGGAGACTGTTGAACCAACGAAGGTGGTATATCGTCAACTTTCTCCTTTGAGGAAGAGTAATCTTTGGCCCGAGTGCTAAGTGTAACATCATTCTTTTTTGAATCACCAGTGCACATAAGTACATAGGAAGTAGTGGAGGGAGAAGGTTGGTCGTGAATAACCAATTGGGCCTGTTGTTGGGAAGGGAAAGGTTGGGACAAAACGACAAGCGTGGGAGGTTTCGTGGTCCCTTGGAGGAACTTAGTAACCTCGGCCCATCTTGGACAATATTTCATGTAGTGATCATCACCACAGATAAGGAAACGGTATCGGGGTTTGCGCTTATCCTTATCATCAGCAGGTTGTGTTTTGGATTTCTTAGATTGCGGGTTATTTTTATCCTCCTTATTCTTACCCTTCCCTTTTTTAGATTTATTTTTTCCAACAGGGGTTGATTGAACGGAGTTAACCTCAGAGGTTTTGTCGGTGGAAGGAGTAGGAGTCGGAGCATTTTGAACATTAGAAGCAGTGGATTTGGGATTGGTGGTAGAGGCTTGCGTAGATTAAGGTTGAGCATGGAAAGTGCCAATCACACCATCAGCTGCATGAGAAGCAGCAGGGGTAGTTGAGGTAGCAGTGGTAGAAGGACGAGGTGCATCAGGGAGCAAATCGTAAAGAGTACCCGTTTGTGAATAAATAAGATTGAGGTATTGAGCGCGACTGATCGCATGTTCTTCTGTGACCACTCCACCCATGGAAATGTCACGAGATATTTTATTCATGAATGATTTCGTGAACCACTCTGCCAATAATTGATCGGGAAGATCGCGTTTGATCAAACGTCGTCTTCGTCTCCACTCATGGATGTGATCGGAGATGTGAGTGGCCTTATTTTTCTTGAAGGAACTCAAAATCTCAGTTCCCGTTTCATAACGGATTGGCAACTGGTAGTGTGTAAGGAAATCCATGGCTAGGGTATTAAATTCGGTGAAGAAGCCTCGTGGTAATTATATATATCACTTTGCAGCCGAACCCATGAGAGTTCGTTGGAAGAGTCGTAACCGAATGGAATCATCCATCAAAGAGTTGGATGAACACCAAAGGTGGAAAGTCATGACATGGTTGTTTGGATCCTCTCCTGATTTACCGTCAAATTTTGGAATGTCGGATGGTAGCTTGGTCGGTATAACGAGCCAGTGGGGAGAATGTAGGATAGGGTCATTCAAGATTCTAGACAAGTCAGGTAGATCCAAAGTGTCTAAAAAGGGTAACTGTCTATTCACATGAGGGTACTAGTGAATTTGGGGAGGGAGTCCCGTAAGCAGTCTCCATGTGAGGTGAAGGTCCTAACATATTTGGATGTGAATTTGGAGGCATGTAGCCCATAGGGTTGTACTGATTAGGGATGTACTGATTAGGACCGTAAGCAATCTGCATGTGAGGTGAAGGTCCTAACATATTCAGACGTGAATTTGGAGGCATGTAGCCCATAGGGTTGTACTGATTAGGGATGTTCCCTTGGAAAGGGACACTAGATTGAACGTTCGAACCCCAAATGGGATTGGAAGAACCGAGATACGACCAACCCAAACTAGGGGGTATGAAAGAGCTAACTTGATTTTTTTGCCCCCCAGATGATTGTGGATTTCCCTGGATGAGAAGGTTCCAATACTGGGCTAATGATCATGGAATGTTATTTCCATAAGGTGGGGTAGAAACTCCAAGCGGGGGTTGTCCTCCAAGCGGGGGTAGTGTTCCAATTTGGTTGTAACCTCCAAATTGAGTTTTCCTCCCAGTGTTATATTGTCCTCCAACAGGAATCTAAAAACCAGAAGTGAATGATGGAATGGAGCCTCCAATTGGATTGGAGCCACTTGGGCCAAGTCCTCCCATAAGAGGCGGATAAGACCCTCTGGAGGGGACCTGGGAAGGTGTCAGAATGAAACCGGAAGCAGCATTGTACCCAGGAGGAGTAAAAATTCCAGAAACTTCGAACAGAACTTGGGTAGGAATGGGGATAGAAGTATTTAAAGCATGGTACCCATGAGGGAGAGACGGGATAGGTCTAGACGAAAGTGGTGTACTGATGGGATCTTGGGTAACCAATGTATTCCTAGTGGGAATAGTCGTATCATGTGGGACCATTGTGGAATGGGCCATCTGAAGAGGAATGATCGAGCTAAGACCAACGGACTGTGTGTCTGAACAAACGAAAAGATACTAAGTCGTACTATTAATGTGATCTAGAGGTATCGTATAGGTAGCAGACGTCTCGGGTAGTTCAGAGACGACATGTCTATCAACCCCTGCCCCCGAGCCATAATGGTATCACACTGTAGCCGGGGTTCAAACTATGTCAGTGGCCCAAAAAAGATCCTCTCTTTCCGGGTCAGTAAGAGGTTCGATTGGTATTCCAAAAGTGTCAACAACAAGTTCTTCGGAGGAATTCAGTCAAATAATACTTCTCTCGTATCCAAGAGGTATTCGAAAAGCATCTAGAGAATCGGAAACAATTCGAAAGTTGTCTAGAGAGTCAGTTATTTCCGCTTGGGATGGTATGTTGTCATGTACCTCACTCTGTTGAGGAGATCCCTCCGGTGGGTTAGGAAGCAAGGGTTCGAAAACGTCTGGATCTTCTGGAGGTAGTCCTTTCATCCTACGTGAACGGCGTGGAGGGTCATTGTTGGTTGAACCAAATATTTTACGGAAAAAATCTATGGCCAACTATGAAAACAAATAGCACTCACTAATAAAATCTAAGAATCAAACCAAGCAAACAAAACCTTCTTATTCTGAAGTCACTAGTTGGTGATGAAATCCAGCTTCGCGAAGTCAATACAAGAAGGGGCTAGGACAAAGCAGGTGGAAATGTTACGTTGACGGCCTGCTTAACGGACTTACACCTTGGTGCAAGCTCCCACACATAATCGTGGGTATACCCTCCAAGGAGCCCGAGTGAGTCTAGCCAAAGTCAATTCCAGGTACCATGAATACTTGCCCCTCCACAGTCACCTCGTGTAAGACCCTAAGAAGATAGGCAACTAAGGATACCAAGAACAACAATGATGCCTGGGGAAACAGTCGACAGTCCAATCCACGCGCAAAGGCAGGGTATCTAGCTCAAAATCAACTTGAGAGGATTCCACTCATCATTATGGGTATACCTTCAATCGACCCCCATAATATATGCAATCTCTACACCGAGATCAACAAAGCAAGGTGAGCAACTCTACCAATCTCAATGTGACCTCAGGTTTGACCCTTGTGTGAGAAGGGATTCCCAGGACAAAATGTTGCAAATGGAATTAAACACTCCCTATCACAAGATTCTATTGTGTGTTTTGTGCTTTGGAGAGTGTGTCTCACAGCCTATTCCAAAGATCTAGCCTAGCTAATGTTGGTGTAAAAGAACCCTAGAAAATAAAAGTTACTAATTGAGTTTTAGATTTCGCAATGTTTTTTAAAGGCTGTTGTTACTCAAGAGGGAGATGGGAATGAAACCAATGTTGTGTAAGACCTTGAACCAATAATATGTAAATAGAAATGAATGATGCAAATTTTCGTTCAATGAAATCTATCTACAGCAAGGAGAAGGCATTTCTAGAATGATGTAAGCTACGAAATATACTTTCTTTTTCTTAAATGAACACAATTGCAAACAACCATAAACAATGAAGTTTCTCAATGTTCTCTTCTTTTGAATGCAATAAAATTTCCTATGTATGATTACTCAAAAGAATAAATGACTTCAAATTCTTCCTTTCTAATACCAGACCAGGGGCATGACAAAAAAAGGAGAAGTAATCCAAGAAAATCTACACACTCAACGAGCACCCAAATCAAACTTTCAATGAAGATAAAAGTAAAAAATGACAAGAAAGTGTTTCTTCAAATGCAAATGAAAAAATGATTTTTCAAATCATCAAGCAAACCAGAACATGTAATCAATCCAAAACTTCAAATCCAATCAAAGACTTTTAATCGAACAAGCACTCGGATACCAGAACAGATATTATACCCTTGTCGATAAAAACCAAAAACAAAAACTGGAAAAATATTAAAAGAGAGGTGGATCTCCGACACCAATCAACATAAAGTTAAACATTCATAAAAAAATCAAGGACTGGCATTAAAAGTCCCTCCCTATTGATTAGAGCAAAATTGGGCATCAACAGAGGTCAAGACCCAACTCAAACAATTTCACAGGCGCTACCGCAGCCTAATAGCATATCACAGTGCGGAAATCAAGAGTTTTTGCAGGCCAGAAACAAATAGGGTGCGAAAAGTTCGCACTGAAGCAAACAGCCAGGGCACGGAAATTGAAGGTTTTCGCAGGCTATGTATAGGGTACAGTGCGGAAGTGTTTGTAAATCAAGAAATTTTGAGTAGAGGGTAAAGGATCTAAGTGAACTTTTAAATCCAGAGAGCCTGAATGGATCTCCCATAGACTCAGAGATTGATTTCAAGTAAAAAGAATAGGTTAAAAGCAAATGGCCAACAAAAAACCACAATCAAGTCGCATCCCCAGTGGAGTCGCCAACTTTTTTATTGGATAAATCAGTGAATGTGGACGTAAACTAATCTTCCTAGATCCACCTGGATCTAGAACAAAACAAGACAGGACATGACGCTTTCCCTAGGTTGCTACCATTGGATTTACTACCAAAGAAGGAATGGATGACATACCTTTAGATATCGCTTCCTTATATCTTTGTTGTTCCTTCTTCGCTCCGGTGCTCTTGTGAGATCAGATCTGCGATGACACAAACCAACCAAAGTGAAAGCAACAATTGTAGATTCAATGAAAACCTAAACATGTGATCAAGGAGTCATGTAATAAAATGCTAATGATTTTATGGGAAAGAAACATGTCGGTGTATCATATTAAGCAAAATTGGAAGATACAACCAAATTGCCTTAATGTCGCAAGTTCCCTTTCGTTGGTCCTTTGTTCCAACACACACATACACTTTCTCTGAATTTGTATGAAGATGGTCCACAAAATCTTGATGGACAAATGGAGGCCACAAGCATCAATTGTAATAGGATCCTTCACACAGTCTTCAGCCTATTCTTTCAGCAATTATTTGCTCAATCTTGCTTAACCCTTTCCATGAGAAACCCATCATTATATAGGAGAAGGTGAAGTGGTTGAAAGGATGAGGATGATCCCACCAAATTAGAGAAGCCAGTAGGATCACAACCATACTAATGACACCTTACATTCTAGAAGATTCTCCTTCTATAAATTTCGTGAACTTCTTCCTTTTCTTAGCTTCAAACGCTGTCGCACCCTACCTATATAGCAGCCTGCGGAAACCCTGCGATCCAGGCATAGAGCAACCTGCGGAAATCAAGGATTTACGCATTGTGTACCACTGTCATCCTGTGGCGTCATTCTAAAAATATACCTTGTAGGGGAAGAACTCAGTCATTTTCCTCATGTAAAATATTATTTTGAGAGCCTGAACACATGCTTGTATAGTCATATCAAGGTGACCAAAATAATGTGTAATAGAAGGATCATATATCCATGAATCATCATCTTCAAATCCATAGGATCTTATACTCTTTTTTTATATTTTCAAATCTTGAGGACTCAAGGTTGAAACGCAGGTGAAAGGATGTAATGATTAGAAACAATTTCTTTGTTCAGTCCATCCCTTCAAGTGTAAAGCATTCTATCTCTTAAGCTTCTTGGGGATAATTGAAAGACGGATTTCCCATTGTCTTCTCTTGTAAAAAAATGATGCATGACCATAACTTGGCCTAGCTTTCCATTAACTACCTTATATTTGTGTGGCCCTCAAAACTAATCCTAGTGGTCCAACTCAACAATTACTTGAAAATGCCACTTACACAATTTCGGCCACCCACCTATCTTCGCCCTACTCCTTTCAAATCTCAAGATCAGTTCTTCTCATATGAATTCTTTGGGTCTCTAAATGATTTTCGACTACCCACATGGTACCATCTAGTGACTTTTGGATCCCAAGTTAGAACCTTCTTTGTCGTGCATTTGGCTCCTAAAATAATTGGTGATGATCCATGTGTAAACATCTAGTGTCTTTCAGAGCTCGCACAAGGCTTTTCAAAGGGAAGGAAATTCCTCCTTAAGTCCATAAGGGAGTGACACATGTCCTTGCATTGAGATTTTTGTATCTCAAATAGAACCTCTGAAGATGCCAAGAATACCTTGTGAAATACTCAATTAGTTTACTATAATGTCATTTTGTCTCTCAAAAATAAATTACATTCAAGCTTGCAATGCCTCCTAAAATTCCTATGGTAGTGACACATGTCTTAAGACCAAAGCATTTTAGGACTCATGGGTTGAAAAGCCTCATAAAAAGGTTGTGATAGGGAAAATTGCTTATTATTCAAGGAATTTTAGAGGTAGAAAAATATGAGGGGATTGATGTATGTTTTCTCTCAGATTAAGTAGGTTTTGGTTACGAGATTTTCATGATGAACACTTTTTGGAGCCCAAAAGACACATCCTTTAATTGCTAAAAGAAAAAATTTAGCACATCATGGAAACTTATAACCCCTTATGCTAGTTTCGCCAAGGGTGACAATAACCTTTGTTTATCCTAAGTATTCTCATGGGAGGATAACCTTGTTCCATGTTATTATCATTGTAGAATGGCTCATACAAGATAATTTTATTGGACTAGTTAAAATTTCGGAATCCATCCTCATACTCCATAGGGAAAAAATGATAACGTACTTTGGTAGTTTAAGGATTTTTTACATTCTCATAAAGCTTCCATGCATCTAGATATGTTAAATGATCACTCTTTGATCTTTCCTATAATTTAAGTTTTACTTCAATTGGTCCTCCATTAGCATGAACAAGCCCAACAAGATATTGCAAGCATGAAGTTACAATTGATAATAGTTAAGATTACTAATGCTAGTTGCACCTTCATTTTGGAGTTGCTTAAGGCCCTAATTTTATTCTTTCAATCACATCTTCACTCTCTCCAAATTTGGCCTTAGGAAATGGGACAATTCTATCATGACAATGGGAGTACAATCCAAATCAACAATTTATACTTGATCTTGCAACAAGAGTCCATTTTGAAAAACAATATTGATAAAAGCATATCCTTCATATATGACTCCAAGCTCAACAACTTATTCTTGAAAACATAACCTATAACATTTGACAATATGGCAAGGAAAACATAGAGAGACTTAATGACCTACTGAACCAGAGGAGGCTCAACAATGATGGATATTGAAACCCTAAATTTATCACTTTAGCAATGATAGCCATTACCAGTCAAGGTTGGACTCCCAAGGAAGTTAGCTAACACAACCTTGAATAGGATTCTACAAATTTTGTCACCAACATGCCTATGATATATCAAGATAATATGAAATTGAATTGTGACCCTTGATCTCTCTTTTTTCTCTCTCAGTTAATACATTTTGTTTATAGTATAATTCATCACTATAAATGTGCACATGATAATCTCTTATTAGAAAGACAAATAGTTATTAATAGATATAGACATTAGTAAAAAAATTGTTGTAAATGCTTTGATAAGGGCCTAAACAATGCATGTGTGATAAAAAAATCCTAAGTTTTAGCACAGATTGGCAATACGAAATAGTCATATTAAACTCAAAGGATTACCAAATCTTATATCTTCCTGTAAAATTTTTGTTATTGTAATATAATTTTTGTTGTCTTTACTTCTTCTTCTTCTTTTAACCATAATAGAATTTCTATTCATTCAAAATGGTTGTAGCCAAAGCGTACATCAAATTACATAAGGTTGATTCTTATATTCTTTAACAAGATAAGACAATTTTCTAAGAAAATATTAAAGATCTTTGAGCAAGCTACAAAAAAGATATTCTAAGTTGGCCTACAAGTGGTATGTTTCACATATATAGCCAAAATACAAATAACTCTAAAATGCATAACACTAACCATATACAAGAGCACGACCTTCGTCTTCTTGTCCCTCGTTAGATTGAGGAGAGATTTGCCCTTTTATTTCCATAGGGTCTCTCAGTTAATGGACCATCTCTTCCTCCTTGAGCTTGACTTGAACATAGTTCTATGTTTCCTATTGTTGGAGGCCATTGTTAAGGACTCAATATGCTAATTGAGTGTAAGATTACTTATCCTATTGCACTCTACCTCAAGAAAATCTATCCTCTACATATGATGTTCAAGAATACTCATGGCATTAGTAATTTGGTTTATGTAAACTTTCTCTATATCTGAAACTTTGGAAGACATAGATAAAATGGCACTTCTATTAGCTTGTATTAGTTCCTCGTGGCAACGCAAGACTCTTTGGATATCCTATATTTTTCCCTGTCCATATTGCTTATCTCTGCACAAAAAACTTGAGAAAGAAACCAATGAAAAAGACCAATATTCCTACTTACATTAACTCTAATGTCATTGTCTTGGTGCTTGATGGTAAAATTTTGGATGGCTTGAAACTATCAAGTTCTCACACATCACTATACCTAGAGTCAAAACACCAACATTTTGCAATGAAACACAAGCTCGACACACTAGACCCAGATGTAGAACACTGGGATTTAATAGTCTTACTAAATTAATGAGCACTTACACAATCATAAAATAGCTTTTCCAAGGGGATGTTAGAATTAAAGGTTATGATCAACTTGAGTTCTACAAATATTGTTACAAACCGGGAAAACCTTGTCTCCAAAGGACCCAAAATCCACATTACCAATTGACAATTTTGCAAAGGTTCCATGCAGTAGAATGGTAATTCTTGCCACAAATTGTTGGGTGTGTTATATTATTTGTACAATTATCTCCATTTGTTGCATTTTGTGTGGGGTGTGTTGGGGGGTTCATAGGGGGGCCAATAGGCCCCCTTTGTAAAATAAATTAGCGTTGTTTTTTGTTAGGTTTTTGGTCATTTTTGGCCAATAGTTTTTCGGCCCATTGTATTATAATTCCAATTAAGGAATCTAATCTGGGTTGACAAATTATGATTTCAGATTCCACATAATCATATATATTGTATTGTAAATGATGAAATTAATACAATGAAATTTAGAGGTGTGGCTCTAAACATTTTCTATTTGTCCGAGTTAAGGGTTTCCGAGGTAAATTTATGAGTACTATGTGTGAATGCTATTATTTTATTTATGTTTTATAAAGAATCTATGTGTGCATTGTTATACTATAAAGGTTTAAAAGCTACACAAATGCCTTGACTTATCCAAAAGTATTAGAGAAGGGAAGGTCAGGCAAAGTGTTAGATTTAAAACAAGTCAATGAGACATTACAAGAGAAGTTTAACCCACTCGACTTCTTGCTCAAGCAGAAAAATACTAAAAGGAAAAGACTTTTCCAAAGAAGAAATGGACCTGAATAGTTTCCACTGCTAACTAGAATACTTACTAAACAACTAGGCATGTGGGTAAACCAACCTACATTACACCAACACTCGCTCCTTATCCCACCCATTATCCCACCAGGAATGTACCGGAGTACAAGGTAGCATTCAATAGCCACAAATAAAGAATGAAATAGTATGAAGAGAAGGGTGATAAATGTCCTCAGATTACTCATCCCAAGATATTTCCAACTCGCAAATAAATGTCAAATCATGTCATTATTAATTGAGTTTGGTGACCGCTTAATCTGAGGCTTAAGGGATAATCATATGATTTGGAACCCCATTTTTAACCAAATTTATAGGCCTTAGCTCTGTCACTCACTTGGCCCATGAGTTTGCTTCCTCATCTAAGTCCCTCTTAATATGGAAAAAGGAGATTATATTAAAGGAGTTGATATCCTACTTGATTCTAGAGATGATGGTTTTTAACTTGGCTCCTTTAGGAAAAGATTTTCCAATCAATGCTTTGATGATAATCATTGAGTCCCCAAAGACTAAAAGAGCTTCAGTATTTTTCTCCTCGGCCATAGTTAGACCACACCATAGAGCATAAGCCTCGACCAAGTTGTTGGATAGGTTACCTAATTCCCGAGTGTAAGAGATTATTGAAGTTCCTCTGGGATCGTGGAGACTCCCTGCCCTTGCTCCTGCCACCCCTTGTCATCTTTACTTACCAAAAGAAGGCTCTCCACATGGATTAGGAAATTAAGAGTATGTGGATGTTGTCCATGTAGAGATCGGTCAATTACTAGTATGTTGATGTTGTCCACATAAAGATCAAGTAATTACTAGCATGTAGCTATTTATCGTGGACATTATAACCACCCTTGTCCTTCACTAGTACACCCATTAATAATGGAACCACTAATTATTGTCTGTATTTTTATCCTCGAGGCATCAAACCTCTAGAATGACAAGATTAACAATAGAGCACTTGTCTAAACAAGGTGTTGGTCCTTATCATTTCTCAATTCATATGGATTGATATTTAAATAAGTTGAGGGTTGTATAGTGGGTGTCTCATTAATCATCAACACATGAGAAACATTAACAAAAACTTATTCTTTAATGACATCTATCAACGAATCATTTTTCAAGTGGAACTTAATTAACTATATTTGAAGAACATTCCCCAAACCCTAATCAAATTTTATAAACATTTCATGTCAATTGTCATTTTTTTACTGGGAATATAATTGATCTCTCTCTAACCCGGAAGGAAAATAAGATTGTTGGTACCATGTCAGCTCACAATATATTCATTTAAGAGCTCAAACATATCACTTATAGAAATTGAATTTGGGTAAGGATGTTAACAACCATTTCTCCCAACCATTTGAATTAAACCCAATTAAAAATGTCAATTTTCATTTATTTTAATTAAACTTTAAATTTGTAAAATAAATTATTTTAAAAAATAACTTGATTGTAATCCAACAATCAAGAAAAAAAAAAAGTGTAAACTTTATATTTTAATTGATTATCATACAAGGTAGATATCAATCCTAATAAAAATCATTCTTTATAACGCATCTTTCCCTATAATAGGTATTGAGCATTTATTATATAAATGAGACATCGAACTCCAAACTTTGAGTACCTATAATGGGTATTGACCATTTATTATATTTTTAGCCCATTTATGGTAGGGCTAAAAATATAACTACATAGCTGGAGCCCATATTTATATTAAGCATTTATCTTTTTCAAAAAAAGTGAAAATGCCAATTAGCCTGCACATGGCATTTTTGTTAAGAAAAATAAAATAATAATCACCTAAACATGATCACTCTTTAATGGATATGTTAAGCGAATCTTTTAAAAGATACCATCAATTTTTGTGTTGATTCAATTGTCCTACATTATTTATAAAACACTATCTTTATAAAAAATTATTCAAAAATTCAAATTAACTTTAAATTGTTTTTTAGTAAGTGGACTAAACCAAAAACACTTTATATGATTGAATTTGTATAATTTGTAATACTAAGTAGCTTTAGGATGGACATCCTTTCCTTATAACTTGTCATACTTGTTACTTAGTTTTCAGGGTGGCAGGTGTGGGGGATCAACATGGATTCTTAAGGGACATCTAGAATTTATTTTGTTTTTGCTTGGATCCTTGGCATTGTTTCCAACAATAGGGTAGAAGGGTAGAAGCTTATGTTTTGTGGCAAGGGATTAAAGTAGTTAAGGGAATAGGTGTGCAATCTTTGATTATAATAGAAGATTCTAAAACCATTATCAGTCATATGGTATATAAATTAGAGCCAAGTGACCCTCCATTATGGATCAGAGAAGGTAAGAAACAAATTAATTTATCTCCATATCCTATTATCATGTTTTGCATGATCTCAACAAAGAAGTAGATCGTTGGGTTAATTATGAAGTTAGGTTAAAAGTTAGGGAATTTGTGGTTAATGGAACATTAGAACGACAATCCATCCCCTAAATCTCTTCAAGTAAATGACATGTTGCAAGGTATTAAATGGTCACGTGGCAAGGTTTGTTGTTTACATAAGTTCTCACATGGCACATCAACCATATATCATCAACCATACAATTAGTAATATGAAGAGACGGGAGTCCACCTTCCACATGCTCCAATCATTAAACCTCCATGCTTATCTCTCGTTGGCCCTTATTTTCCAGGATCACTATGGGATAATGGTTTCTTCATGTATTAGGTCCATTTGGGTGTTTTTCAACTATGTTTCTTGTGCTCTAGTGATTTGTTATGTTTCAAAGTTTGTAAGGGGCCAGAGAAATTCCAAGGGAGCCTCCCCCTTGGAAAAATTATTACACACAGAGCCTCTGGCACTCTCTGGCCAATTTTAAGGGGGGAAGTTTGAGACATCAACAAGTGCATGATGACTTAGGCTCAGAGTAATTTTCATGGATGGGATTTGAAGGGAGGTTTGTTCAGTGTAGGCAATGAACAATCTTTTTATTCTATTGAGGAATTTGGTTCCTCTCGGAGCCAGATGGATTCTCAAGAACTTCAAGAGATCCATCGGCCTCCTAAAATTCACGAGGAACATGTGCATTACAATAGGTCCTCTATCTTCAATTTGGTTTCCAGACTTGATGAAATGGAAAATTAGATTTCACCACAGGTGGTTGAAATTATGGGATCTTTGCTAGATTTGAAGAAGCAGATCATAGTGGTGGAAGTAGAATGCAGTCTCCTTTGAAACCTGGCTTTGAATTTGCACAAAGGGGATTAGTGCATAACATTATCTTAGAGGATCAGAGTGTGCTCATCCAAAGGTGAAATAAAGGGTGAAGAAATAGTGAATCTATTTGATGAAGATATGGAAACAACTAAACAAAAATTTGAACCTATGAGCACAAGCGCAGAGGATGCTACTACTCGCTATGCACTCTATTAAGTTTTGATGTATTTTCGCATTGTTAAATTCTAGGCATCTACTATATGGTATATAGTACTAAGTAAATTTGGGCAATTTTGTGTAGGGACCAAGCCATTTCATGTTGCAGACTTATAGTAGGACTAGCTAAGTATCGTAATGTAGTTTGCTTGATACAATTTTAATATCATAGTATGTAACAACAACTACAACCTTTGTTGTAGTTTTATTATAATACAATTTTTTCCAATTATATATATATATATATATAAAAGAGAGAGAGAGAGAGAGAAGCCAAACTTCAAAGTGAATTAGTAACAATACTTCAAAGTGAGTTACTAGCAATGCTTGATAATAAATTTAGATCCTTCAAAGATAATATTCAGAGACAGATGGATGATAAACTATTAGGGTTTTAAACTCAACTACACAAAATGGAGGATAGACTACAAGAAATAGAAAAAAGCAACCAAGAACAAAAAAAATCAACGAACGAAGAAGAGGTGCATGAAAATAGAAATCTTAGGGACAAAATTAAAGAGTTAGAAGACAAGCTAATTAACAATTTGGCCCTAAATAGCGTGGAACACAAATTGGATATCAAACCTATCAAAGAAGAAATGAATAAGCTCATAGATTTAGGCCATGAGCGTAATAAAAGAGCCTTGAACCTCATAATTTTTGGTATAAAAGAACATAAAGATGAGGACACATTAGCAATAGTCAAAGAAGAATTAAAAAATAAATCACAAATTGAAACAATTGGCCTTATAGAAGTAAAAAGGTTGGGAAAAATAATTGAACATAAAGATAGGTTGATTCGAGTTATGATAATCTCTAATTCCCATTGAAATGCTTAGTAAAACTTCGAGCTTAAAAGAGTCTAGAATATTTATAAATGAAGACCTCATTCCAGAAGATCAAGCTAAATTAAGGAAGGAGGTTCAAAAGGTAAAGAAATCTAGAAAGGAAGGAAAATGGGCAAAAATTAGGAACCAAAAAGCTATTATTAGGGATAGAGACCAAAAGGACAATGATAAATAACAATTTGGGACACTCTGGATCCTCTTTTTAAACTGTCATGGTTTTCCATGGAGTAAAGGGCCTATACTAATCTGGATCTTGAGTGACATTGACATTATTCTCTTGGTTGAAACTTGGCAACATGAATAATGTAAGGTCCCTAATATCGAAGGATTTTTTTTGTGGACCACATGGAACAAGAAGTCTTTTCGTAGAGGGATTGGAGGCATAGCATGTTACATAAAAATGAACATCTCTCCTCACATCCGGCTTCTAAGAAAGATCCTCTCAATCAGTACATATGGATGGAGATATATGATATTAACACTAAGAATATTTATATAGCAATATGTTATTTCAAACCTATTAACTCTACTTTTTAATACAAAAAACAATCTAGATAAGAATTGTCCCTACAAATGGTTTGAGCAAGATATCTACAATATGAAAAATGAAGGTAGTATCCTCTTGTTAGGAGACTTTAACGCTAGAACTACAACCAATCAAGCTATTATTTTAGGTAATGACTCCAACCCTAATCCTCTTTGGATAGATGAGGACCTTGTCTTAGCTAATAGTTACAAAAGAAACTTTGAAGACCTAATCGAAAAAAAAATTGGTACTAAGTTAATTAAGCTCTATAGTTCTCAAGATTTAATCATTTGCAATGGTCTAAAGAAGTGGCCAAGTTCTAACAGGATTACTTGTATCCATGGGTTGGGTAGCAATGTTGTTGATTATGTAATATCAGATATCCCCATATACAACCAAATAGTAAACTTTGATCTTTTAGATGACCACGAACCTGACTCTGATCATAGACCTCTAACCCTAACTCTTAACCTTTCCATGCACAAAATATCTATAGAGGAGTACTCTGACAACCAAAGGAACTTACTTTTTGATAAACAAAAAGTCAATCTCTTCTTAAAATACTTAAGCAATGTTTTAAAATAAATATTGAATCAAAACAATATTGAAGTTAACTATCAGAATTTTACAACAACCCTCTCTACTTCAATTAACAATTTCTCTGTTGAGGTGCTACGTAAAAAGAAAAAAAGTACAACTAACCCTTGGTACGATAATGAATACAAAATTGCTAGAAAATCCATCAGGGATGCTTCAAATGCATCTTTAAAATCTAATAAGAAAAATAGATACAAAACCTCAATTGAACGGAGAAAAAAAAAAGGAAAAAAAAAGACTATATAAATAGAAAGCAAGAGAAGCTTTTGCACCTATTTAAGATAGATCCTAAGAAATTTTGGAGGCAATTCTAACTCGCAAAACTAAAGAAAATAATAAGATTCCCTTGAAGGACTGGAATTTCTACCTTAAAAGTATGTGTAAATCCCCTAACGTTATGGACAACATGCCAAACAACTCTACAAAGGATGAAGTGTTCTCTATATAAGAAATTAAGTTTTGGGTTAAGCGACTCTCAAAAGGAAAATCTAAGGACATCAAAGGTTACCAAGCCGAAATATTAAAAATTGGAGGACCTATCATTATCCCTCACATACATAGGCACTTCAATTTAGCTATCCAACAAGGCTTCCCAAAACCTTGGACTCGGAGCCTCATTGTACCTATTTTTAAAAGCGGGGATAAAAGCAATCCCTCCAATTATAGGACCATTATGATTAGCCCCATTTTAGATAAGCTATACATAAGTATTTTGGAAAAGAAGATCGACGAATGCTAGAAAGCCATGGAAAAAGAGCTAGAGGCCAATCTAGGTTTAGAGGCTACCATTCCACTATGGACCACCTTGTTACATTTAGGATCATTGTAGAAGAGTGTCGTAATGATAAAACCGATCTTTTTTGTTGCTTCATTGATTTTAGAAAATGTTTCGACATTGTGCCCGGGACTAACCTCTGGAATAGGTTAGAAGAGATTAAAGTCCCTTTCGAGTTAAGAACTGTTACAGTAAGGCTATATGAGAAAGTTATTGCAATTTTAGAAACACTAAGGGCTTGTTGGAAGAAATGAACTGTAATATAGGAGGCAAACAAGGTTTTCCTCTATCACCTACCCTTTTTGACATATATATTGATAAGTTAGAAAATTGTTTGGAGGATGTAGGCTATGTTGGCCCAACTCTCGCTAGTTCATTCATCATCCTCCTTCTTTATGTTGATGATAATGTTCTTATGGAGAAGAGTACCTATGACCTAGGTAAGCAACTAATATCCCTTAAGGACTTATGCTCTAGCATGGGCATGACTGTGAACACTGACAAAACAAAGGTTATGATAATCAAATCCAAAAGGATCACCTACGATACTTTTTTTTATGACAACAATAGCTTGGAGGAAGTTCCTTCATACAAGTATCTTGGAATCAATATCCACCACAAGCTCAATTGGAACTATAACGTTGAAAAAAGGATAAATTGAGGGTAGAAAGCTTATTATGGGCTCGAAAACAATTGTAAATCAGCAGACTTTTGGCTTGGGGTTAAAAAAAAACTCATCTTCCACACTCTCGTCATTCCAGTTATCTTATATGGATGTGAAGTTTGGGGTTGCAATATATCTAGAGAATCCTGGAGAAATATAGAACAAATCCAAAAGAATTTTATAACTCGTAATATCAAAATTAAGGGAAATACACCCTATCATATCCTCCTCATAGAAGAAAGCCTTTAACCCATTGAGAGCATTGCTATGATTAGATACCTAACGTATGAGAACATGATAAACAACGTGGATGACAAGAGGCTTCCCAAAATTGCTTCAAACTCTAGCCAAAACCACCAGCGACTCAAGTGGGGATGGCATAAAGATGCCAAATCTTGGCTAATTCGTTGAGGAATACAAGAAGAAACCATCATGCAGAATATCGATAATATTACAAATATTATCATTTCTAAATTTAAGGAGAATATGTGGTGTGATAAAGAATTAGTGGATAAAATGAAATTAAAATACTACAAGGAGGTGGTCAACCCTAATTTAGAAGATCAAAATTACCTCTCGGTTTTGAAAAGTACAAAGAAGAAAATCAACATTGCTAAAATAAGGACAAACTCTCACAAGATACATAGTGAATCTGGGTGTTGGACAACTCCCAAAAAACCATGGAATGAGAGAATCGGTCACCTTTGTGACACTAAGCGGGTAGAAGATGAGAAAAAATTCCTATTGGATTGCCCTGGCTATACCCATATTTGATCCCAATTTAAAAATATTTGCCAGATTACCGACCTTCGCACCTCCTAAGTCATCAAAGCTATGGTGATCTTTGAACGCTTTTCTCAATGTGTTTTGAGCATAGAAATACAATTTTAAAGAAATTGAAGTAATCTCTTACTCCTCATCATCATCATCATCATCATCATCATCATCATCATCATCATCATCATCATCATCATCATCATCATCATCATCATCATCATCATCATCATCATCATCATCATCATCATCATCATCATCATCATCATCATCATCATCATCATNNNNATCATCATCATCATCATCATCATCATCATCATCATCATCATCATCATCATCATCATCATCATCATCATCATCATCATCATCATCATCATCATCATCATCATCATCATCATCATCATCATCATCATCATCATCATCATCATCACCATCACCATCATCATCAAATTAACTTTAAATTATAAATTTTGAAATAAATGTGATAACGTTGTTTCTCAACTCAATAACATATATTCATTCCATGTTAATAATTAATAATTTCTAAATCTATTACATACTTATTCCATGGACAATTAGGCCCATAAGAGATAACTTGTCATTTGGCTTTATTTGCTTTATTCAATATTTTTTAAAGCAATATATGTATTTTTTAACAAGTATTTATGTTATATTAATCGTTCCCATTGAATGTGACTACAAATTAAGATAGAAAACTATTTGATCATTTTCATATAATCTACCCATCTTAATCAAAAGGATTTGTTTTGAAAATTAGTTTTAAAGTGGAAGTTCATGAGTTGATATAATTACATTTTCCTGATATGAAGTTTTGATTATGATATGACATAATATTTTAATATGATATAGGAATTTGTCTTTAACATGTAATTGTGATCTATATAATAGTGTCAATTAATCATTACAGTCACATGTTTTTGTGTTTCGGTTTTATTTGATTTATATATTTTTTCATATTTATATGAATAAGGAGGTGGTACCGAGGGTGGTATGTGAGATAAGATCATTCTTGATCTCAATGGAAGAAAGTAAATGACCTTTGCTTGGGACTTAGGAAATTCAACCAATAACCAAGTTGAAATATATGCTCTACTTTATGGACTTTTCCTTGCAATCAACTCCAATATAGACTCAATGATTATAAGGAGACTCTAGCATTATTGTTAAATCAATGGTTCAACAAACAACTCCAAAAGACAGTAATCTAGCCTTGTTTATTGCAAGAATCAATAAGGCAACTCAATATCTTAACAAAGTCTCATTTTGTCATGTGTTGAGAGATTTAAATAAGTAGGTTGATTGGTTAGCTAATGAAGCAACCTTGCTAGCACAAAGGGGTCATGATTAAAAATAGGGGGCATAGTTTTTTCCATATCCCCTGATGTTTTTGACCCACTTTGATTTCAAGCCACGTTGCTCCTCATTTAATAAACATGTGTCACATAAATCCTCAATCTTGGTTTCAAGTGCAAGGACACAACCCTAGAGCAATTACATGCGGGATTTAATCTTGGTGTTGGTTTTTGTTTCCCTCGTCATGGGATTTCATTGATGAGGTGGGATAGTATGAGGAGTAGAGCTACAATTCCCTGATATTTTCAATCCAGTTTGGCATAATTTATGTTTGTGTTTTGTTTATCTCTAGCTAGTATCTTGGGTGTTAGGCTTGGGGTTGTGTTTTATATGGCATTATCACCTTTCTTGGTTGGGTTCATGTTTCTCTGCATTGTCGTTCAGAATTTGACTATTGGGATAGCCCAATTCAAGCTTCAGAACTTGTTGGAAGAATAAAGAATCAATAAATCTGATAAGAGTTTTTTCTTTTCTCTTATTGTTTCAGAAAATTGGTTTCATGATTACGACTCTTTGGCTTCTATAGGGCATTTTTGGTTATATCGGGCTATGGATTCCTTTTTGTATTTAGTTTGTTTGCCTCTGGTTTCGATTAGGGTAGTTCTTATCTCTCAGTTCTTGATAGTCGAGTCCTCTAAGTCTAGGCACCATCATTCCATGGGAGTTAGTGAAGGGAAGTGGAATTCAGTAGTCACAGAGAGTCCAAGTGTTAGTTAGTCTAGCCACCACATGACCCTGTCACTTGCAAGCAACCTCATGGACTCTAAGGACTTACAATATGTTTGGAGGATTTTATGTCGATGTGAAGAGAGTCTCCATGGTAATTAGATAGCTTTGCACTCGATTTCCATTAAGGTTCATGACAATGAACATCATTGTGTCTCTTAGAATGCAAATGTTATGAATCTCATGGTTCAACAAAATCAAAAATTGGACACTCTTGAAGCAATATGTGGCATGCTCTGAAATATGGTTCTAAATTTTCACAAGGGCTCTCTCTCCATTACCTCTAATCACATGCTATCAATCAACTCAGTCTAGGAAGATTTTAAATAATAAGAGACCATTCATCAGTCAAAAGAACATACTATATTGGCATTATATCCTCCTTGCCATAAAGTAGCTTAAATAGGATGTGCTTCATCATGGATTTACTCATGGTACAATATGCACAAATAAATGTAGGAATTCTCACATTCCAATCATCTCGATGGATGAAATGAATATTTTTCAAACCGCATTCCAAAATTTTATTTAAAGATTCAATAGTAAATTGGCCTACAGATGATAGGGGGTAGCGTCGTGATGTTGAATCATAAATTCCCTCACTAATGCAACGACAATCTCACTGAGAAAATTCTTTCATCGATCAACAATAACACTTTGAGTACATCCAAACCTTGTCAAAACATTCTCGAATATGAACTTAGTAGCAATTTGGGTAGTGAAGCCTTAGGTAAATGTAATATCATCCCACCACAATAGATAGTCAGTCTTAATAATGATGTATTTCACCCCTAAGTATTTCATAATTGGTTTGATGGGATAATAAAGTCACTTGCTCAATGGCCAAAGGGTTCCCTGACCACAATGGGTTGTAGTAACATTTCATTTCGCATAAAGGGTCGCCCCACCCTTTAACAAACATCACACTTCTTAGCATAGTATATGGGACTCCTGCACATTGTAGGCCACTAAAGTATCGCATGTAGCACCTTCTAAATTGTAGCTTTCATGCCATAGTGAGCTCCACTTAGACCACCATATGCCTTCTAATGAACTACATCATGTTCATGGTATGACACACATATATGGAGAATATTGTTAGCACCCATCTTATATAACTATCATGCAACCAACCAGTAGTTGGATATATAAATTGTCATAAGTTTTCATTATTTCTTATCATACCCTTTTGGCATGGAACCACTAGCTAGGAAAATTGTGATCTTAGCCAAATAATTGGGAACCCTCTCTATGCAAAACAAATCTGCATTAGGTAATTCATCGGGCATTCATGGCTCTTCCTCGGGTTGTATCCATGAAATATGATCTATTTTAACATTTTTTTCCTTGGATTGATTACAACTTAAAAATCAAACTCCTAGAATAACAACAACACGTGGTTGATCCAGGTGGATATTGGTGGCCACCCACCTCTTCCACTGACTCAACGGTTCTCTATCTTCTTGGCATTTTTTTTATGCTTCCGAGGTCATTTTGAGTCCCTAAACAATGTTTTTTTTTACATTCAGGTGGCTAGGGGTTTCCATGGGAATCCCTGGCCCCAAACAAATGTTGTAATCCTTGGATAGTTCTTTTCAATGAGCTATCATGCGCCCAAAACTAAGAGCATATGCAAAATTTGTGCCCCCAAGAAGTTGATGTATCAATTAACTACCTCGGGGCCCGTAATACTTTTGGCATTTCATCTTCTAGGGTTAGGGTTTTGATGTTTAGGATTTTTGCATATTTGTCTTTTATGATTCATGATAAAAGTCCCTTTTTAGCCTCTTTGTAATCATCTTTTTTTGAACGAGTGTAATTGACATCTCTTTCTCTTCAGAGATAAGCTACCACCATTCTAGCTAGTTTGTGTTCTATAGTATTATGTTATTTTATTCATTAATATAAGTTGGGTTTCACTGTATTTATGTGTTCTCTGCTATAGTTTTATTTGTATCTCATTTTGTTCTCAAAATAATCTTGATCAGTGGTATCTGAGTAGTCTAGTCCTTGTTATTTCTCAGTGCATGTCCTCGACGAGGTTAGGGTATAAAGAGTTGGTTCTCAAGCTAGCTTCACTTGGGGACGACCGCTCTCGTTGGCCCAAGAAACCTCCGATGGTGGAAGAAAAGAGAGATGACAGAGTAGTATATCTTTTCAAAATGTTTCTCAAAGAATCTCTCGTGCGACAACGAAATGAGATGATGGACAACTCCACCCATATCCTTCAATGACTTTGGATGACAGGTGAGGCACCTTCAACAAGATACAATTTTGGAGGTGTGACACCCTTCAAGGTAAAAGTTAACTTTGATATCCCCTTATTTGAAAGACACATAGATGGAGATGCTTTAGAGAAATGGATAAATATGTTAAAAGGGTATTACTATGTTCAAAAAAAAATCGACACTAAAATATCACCTTCACTCTCCTTAAATCCCTCCCCCATGTCAAATATTGGTGGGAACGTTACTGGGAGAGACATAACAAATATGTGTCTATGTCATTTGGGACAGGACCCACTTGGGAGGCCTTTGTTGATTCCCTCAAGGAGGATTTATACATTGTCAGAAATAATGATGATCAGTACATGAGATGGACGGCTCTACCTCAGGAAAGAGACTAGACAGTGTTAGAGCACACTAACATCTTCCATACCTTACGCTCAAAGTTGTATATTAGAGACTCCAAGCAACACTTGGTTTTGAAGTATTACAATGGCCTACAAAGTACATCCAAATGAAGATGGATTTCTTGGAAATATCCTCATTGGGAGATACTTATCGATATGTTATCAAAATTGAGCAAAAATTTAAGCAGTGATATAAGTGGGAGTTCGAGTCTGCAAATCTCCAACAACATAAGCATGGAAAAGGTGGCCCTAACTCATAGAAAAAGGGATAGAGAAAGGAAGACCAACCTCAAGAGAGTCATTCCAAGACGCAAGCAAAGAAGGGTAAAGGGAAGATGAAGAAGGACATTGGAAAGTGGCGTGAGTTCCACAAAATCCCCTGGCACAACATTGATGAATGGCGCTCAAAACAGTCATTATTGGCCAAGCTTAAAGAAAAAGAGTTAGACCCCGACTTAAACTCTTATTCCGAGTAGGATAAGGGAAATTGGATCATCGATGCAAAACCTAGTGCTACCATACAATTGCAAATATCCAACCAGACAAGTTAGAGGAGCATGAGGAAGGGCAGCACCTCTTCCATTCACAGATGTGTGTGAAGGGAACCCCACTGCATTTCATTGTTGATAGAAAGAGCCAAAATAAACTGATCTTGACCAAGTTAATCAAGATATTGAAGTTGTTGAAAATGACACACCCCTAACCATACACCATTGGTTGGTTGAGCCAAGGACGAGACCTTCGTGTAAACCATTAGTTTTCCTTGTCCTATGTCATCAATCCCTTCAAGGATGAGGTATTGTGCGATGTTTCCCCACTCAAAGTTTGTGATGCTATTTTATGACAACCTTATATGTGGAAACAACATGTTGTTTATGATTCTCGACCTTGTAGTGTCATTATCACTCTCAAGGATCATCCTTATAGGGCATCAGAGGTAGTTCTGACTATTGCAATTTCATTGATCTCGGTAAATGAATGCTAGATAGTAATCTCACAGACTGCAAAGTTTGTCCTCTTCATGGTTTGGTTAGAATGGGAACGAAAGGTCATTACGACCACCACAACTTCAACACAGGGTCTCTCTACATAGCAGAAACAAGTGGACAAGCTTGTAGAGGAATACAAAAACCTCTTCGCTTTACTTGTAAGGGTGCCTATGCATTGTCAAGTCAAACATCCCATTGATTTGATACTTCGTGCTCCCTGTAAATGTGTTGAACCTGCACAGAATAGATCTAGATAAACAATAATACATACATTTGTAGAGAGAATTTGAGTGAGAAGAACAAGGAGAGAAAGAATAGAAGAATTATCATTAACCGTTATGAATAATGAATAATTTACACATGATATACTTTGTATAACTCAATGAGTGCACACTGGAGGAGAACCAATGCGCCATAGTGGTGGTCCAGAGTGATCTGGACACACACCAGCAGTTACGGGCGTGAACTGCCACCTAGTCTAGTCTCTCATGAAGTTACGGGAGTGAACTTCCACCTAGTCTAGTCTCTCAGGAAGTTACGGGAGTGAACTGCCACCTAGTCTAGCCTCTCATGAAGTTACGGGAGTGAGCTGCCACCTAGCTAAGTTAACTAGTCAAATAGTCTTCAGTTAACTGATTGAACAGAGAGTAGTGAGGAGTTAACTCAGGGAATCAAGGGTAATGCAATAGTCTGGTGATGATCCCAAGGAAAGTGTGCATTAGCTGGTGAAAATCCCAATGTTGCATGGTGACAAAACCAATGCAACATTTAAACTCAACTCAACAAGTCAAACTGAAGTGTCAACTGAAATAGAATATTCTTCAGGTGGAATATTCTCCCCTTAAATATAGGAGACTGGATAATGAATAATTTTGACTAACAAACAAGGAAAAACCTTAGGAAAAAAAATTCTATGTGTGTGTGAAGTAACTCCAACACCCCCCCCGAACATCACTATGGTGAAAATAAAGAATGGGTCACAGAAACGAGGCCATGTTAGGTACCCAAATACAAAAGATACACTGAAATAAAGTGAGGA
>ML781725.1:585274-634440 GCA_009831015.1 Picea engelmannii
ACTTCACAGAGAATGGAACTTCTACTCGGTGAAGGTCTTGGTGGAGATGTTTGTCGTATGTTCTACTAAAGGACATAATTGTAAGTCAATGATCCCCTCGTGTACTAAGTCCTGGATGTAGTGCATGTGGATCTCGATGTGCTTCGTCCGTTGCCTTTGAACTGGATCTCTGCAAAAATTCAGAGTGCTTTGGTTGTCACACCAAATGACGATCGACCGATGAAACTGAATGCCCAACTTAGTGAGAAAATGTTGTAGCCACATAGCCAGAATGGTTATGTTAACTACCCCTTTGTACTCTGCCTCGGCTGAAGATAGAGAAATAGAGGCTTGCTTCTTTCTCGACCAAGATATAGGCCCGAAACCAAGACTAGGTGAGTAACCAGATGTGGACTTGCGATCAGTGTTATCGCCATCCCAATCAGAATCAATAAACCCGATGAGATCTAATGTAGAGTCTGCTGCATAATGAATCCCAAAGGTGATGGTGCCATGTACGTATCAAAGGATACGCTTTGCAACCTTCCAATGTAGCTCATGCGGCTCCTGCATGAACTTGGAAACTGCGCCAACTACATATGAGAGGTCTGGTCTGGAGTGTGTGAGATACGACAAGCTCCCCACTAGATGTCTATACAGTGTGTCTCAACCAGTGGAGTCTCCCCTCCATCCTCAAGTTTGACTCATAATAAGAAAGGAGTCGGAGCAGACTTGTAGTCTGTCATGTGAAATATCTCAAGGAGATCTTGTGCATACTTGGCCTGAGACAGTTTGATGCTTGATGCATCCTAACTGATATCGAGTTCAAGGAAGAAGTGTAGCAGACCCATGTTCGTCATCAAAAACCTATCATGTAGAATCCTCTTGACTACAACAATCGTTGAAGTCGAGCAACCAGTGATCAACAAATCATCAACATACATAACTAAGAGTAGGAGTGAATCATCCATCCTGAGCATGTAGACATGCGGGTCTGATTTACAATGTACAAAGTTCTGTGATAGCAGGTAGGAGTCCATCTTGGCATACCATGCCCTCGGAGCCTGCTTGAGGCCATAAAGTGACTTCTTTAGTCGACAGACCAAAGATGAGTCCTGCATAAATTCCTAGGGCTGCTCCATGTAGATCTCCTCAGAGAGATCACCGTAAATAAATGCATTCTTCACATCCATCTGATGGAATTCCCATCCCTTGGTTGTTGCAATGGCAAGTGCCAATCGTATGGAATCCATCTTCGCTACTGGAGCGAAGGTCTCATCATAGTCAATACCATGAACCTACTGAAAGCCTATGGCGACAAGCCTGGCTTTGTATCTACTAATATGTCCATCCATTGCGCTCTTGGTCTTGTAGACCCATCTGCATCTGACAAGTTTCCTCCTAGAAGGAAGGGGAACCAGATCCCAAGTCTGGTTCTCGAGGAGGGAGTTTTACTCCTCCTGCATGGCGGATTCCCAAAAGGGATTTTCAGCAGCCTCGCCATAAGACTGTGGATCTGAAGACTGAACCAAGAAAAGATGCCTAGAGTGCAATGGTTCAGTGGTAGTGAGTGCAACAGGAGGCTCCTCGAAATCATATTGATTCCTCCTAGTATCGACTGGATCACCGACGAGATCCCCTACATCTTGAAGACTAGTATGTGCCCACTTGGGCCTCTGCAATTGCATCTGGATGCTCTGTCTCTGCATCTGAATTTACTGACTCTGAATCTAAATCATCAGAGTCCTCTGAATCATAACTCTTGTCTCAAGAAGATTTGGCATGTGTATGCACATGTGCATCATCTCAGACAGGTGGAAGAATCAAGGTGTCTGGATGCAGTTGTTGAGGTACATGTGAGACACTTTCCTTGAATTGGACACTACGCTCAATGATGATCCAGTCTGAGGAAATATCAATAAGACTATATCCCTTCACATCGTCGGGGTATCCAACAAAAATGCACTCAGTGCTATGTGGATCAAGTGCCTTCCTCTTTTCAGAGGGAATCTGGGCCCATTCACGTGAACCAAAAATGTGAAAGTGGGTCACTTCCGGTTTGAGACTGCTCCAAGCCTTGTAGAGGGTCTTATCCTTGAAAAATCTATGGGGAGATCTGTTTTGGATGTATGTTGCACAATTAAGTGCTTCGGCCCATAGTCTCTGTGGTAGTGACTTTGCATGAAGCATGGAAGATGTCATCTCCTTTAGAGATCTGTTTTTCCGCTCAAAAACTTTGTTTTGTTGCGGAGTATATGGAAATGTGTGCTACAATTGAATCCCTGCCTCAATGCAAAGATTATGGATCTCATGATTTACATACTCTCCCTCGTTATCAGTTCGGAGGAATTTGATCTTCTTTCCGGACTGTGTCTCAACCAAGGATTTGAAGTCTTTGAGGTGTTGAAAGACCTCAGATTTTTGCCTGAGAAAGTAGATCCATGTAAAACGTGAGAAATCATCAACAAAAATGAGAACAAACCTCGCTTTGTTGCTAGATGGATGAGGAAAAGGACCCATAAGGTCACTATGGATCAGATCTAAAGGTGTAGAAGCTCTCTGAGACTTTCCTTTGTCGAATTTCTCTTGAGGGTGTTTTCCGAGAACACATCCCTCACATACTCCCTTGGAGAAATGGATGTTTGGTAGACCATCAACCAATATTTTCTTTCCAAGTTGTTGCATATATCTGAAATTCAAATGTCCAAACCTTTTCTGCCAGATCCTACTACTTTCATCAGCATGAGTAAGCAGTAAAGCAGAATCAGGTTCAATGAATTCAAAAAATGTATACAATCTAGACTGATGATTTACCTCACCGGTAGCAACCCTGGAGTAGATGTCCATGGAATTTGGTGTGAATGTGATTTTCTTTCCGGTGCCAAAATCCGTCATATGATACACTGAGAGAAGGTTGACATAAATTTTGGGAACGTGTAGCACATTCTCGAAGCTTCTGTTGGTGAGTTCAATCCTTCCTTTGCCAATGACTTCGACAAAAGAGTTGTCCCCCATCAGAATAGGAGGACCTTTGCATGCATCCAAAGAAGAATATACTACTTTTGAGGAAGCCATGTGATGTGATGCTCCTAAATCTACGATCCAAGCATCAGGAGAGGAGTTGATGGAAATCAAGGCATGGCTAGAATTTTCTTTCTTAGAATTCAGATCTTCTCGCTTCTTCTTCTTGGCACCCTCGGGGATATGATCTCCAAGGTTATTTTGCTGAAGTATTTGAGACATCAGATATATTTGTTTTTACATGAATGTGGATTCCGAATGGAATCCTTTGTGACAGTATGTGCATTTCTCACCTTTTCTTCCCTTTTCCCCTTTGGATCTGGAGGCATCGGTGAAGGGTTTTGTGTACCCTTCCTTCTTTAGATGTGCATGAGCTTTTTGTTTTTGTTTATCTTTATATTTCTAATATTTGTGGCTGCCATCGTGCACAGTGACTGCATGCGCCCTTGGGCCTTTGATTGTACCCATGTTGATGAGCTTGGTTTGCTCTTGTTTCAAGGATTCGATAAATTCCTCAAGAGAAGGCATCTTCTAGGTGGCTCCAGAGGTGAATATGACAGAATGGAATGTGGAAATGAATACAGAGAATTCAGGACCAAGCTTGGAGAGAATGGTGAGAACCATTTGTTTCTCCTCCTTCGATTTATCAACCCCGCAAGCTTTGAGTTGCAACAGTAAATCCTTAAATTTTGTAAAGAAATATTGGATATTGTCGAATCTTTTTGGATCCAATGTGAGCATCTCCACCTCTAGCATGTATCCCCTCATCAGTTATGGGAGTGAACTTCCACCTAGCTGAGTTAACTAGTCAACTAGTCTTCAGTTAACTGACTGAACAAAGAGTAGTGATGAGTTAACTCAGGGAATCAAGGGTAATGCGCCAGTATGGTGATGATCCTAAGGCAAGTATGCATTAGCTGGTGATGATCCAAATGTTGCATGGTGACAAAACCAATGCAGCATCTAAACTCAACTCAACTAGTCAAACTGAAGTGTCCACTGAAAGAGAATATTCTCCAAGTGGAATATTCTCCCCTAAAATATAGGAGACTGGATAATGACTAATTATGACTAATAAACAAGGAAAAACCTTAGGAAAAAGAAATCCTAGGTGTGTGTGAAGTAACTCCAACACTCCCTTTCCCAATGGTCCAATATACAAACACTTTCTTTTGAAAAATGAGGAAATAAAGCATCAAATTCACGAGCTCGTCTGCAAGGGCCACATTCGACCAAGCTCCTCACCTTGGCAGAGCCCAATTATGTTGGTGCAGAAGAAGGATGGATCATGGTGGCTTTGTATTGATTATAGAGCCCTAAATAAAATCACTATCAAGAACTGATACATGATCCCCTGGATTGACGATCTTCTTGACTAGCTCAAGGGTGCCAAGTTCTTCAGCAAGATTGATCTGAATTTGGGTTATCACTAGGTTTTGATAGAATCAACTAATGTATGCAAGACAACCTTTAAATATAAATAAGGCCTCTTTGAGTGGTTGGTCATGCCTTTTGGCTTGACTAATGCTCCAACGACATTCATGAGGATGATGGATGATATATTGCATTCGTTCAAAAACAAATTGTGGTGGTCTATTTGGATGACATCTGTATCTTTAATCGAACCTAGGCAGAGCACTTGCAGCACATTCAACAGGTCCTGATCACCCTGCAACAACACAAGTTATACGCCAACATGGAGAAATTCCCTTTCATCATGCAGAGAATCCAATACTTAGGATACATATTGGATGAACATGGGGTGCATGTGGACCCAACAAAGATCCAATTCATTTGAAATTTCTCATCCTGATGAATTTGATAGATCTCCACAGCTTCCTAGGCCTCGCCAACTTCTACTATACGTTTTTGTTGGGGTTCTCTCATATAGCTTAACCCTCAAGTCAAGTGACCAAGAGGGGATATAAAGCCAAGTTTTCTTGTTCTGAATCATGGTAGAAATCATTCTAGGATCTGAAATACCACCTTTGTTTGGAAACAATCCTCACGTTTCCAAATCTACAAAAGTCGTTCGAGATTGAGACAGATGCCTCAGACTATGCTATCAGTGTCGTCCTCACTCAGTAAGGACAATCGATTTCTTATCAAAGTGAAACACTATCTGATGTTGTTCGCAGGTATTCCACTTATGACAAGGAGATGTACTCCATTGTGCAGGCATACCGATAGTGAAAGCATTACATTTTGGGAAAATAAACAATCATCAACACTAATCACAAGCCTTTGCAATTCATGTAGACATAAGGGAAGTTATAGAATGACCGCCAGCATAAGTGGTTCACATACTTGCAACAATTCCACTTGAACATCAAGTATAAGAAGGGGGGCCACCAATCGATTTGTCGACTGCATCAGTCAACCTCCAGTTGCAACATTAACCAAGGTGCTCAATGCTTGCGAGCATGAGACCTCAAGGTGGTCCCAGTTATATGATAGTGATCTTGAATTAGTTGTCACATATCGAACACTAGGTGTGGGCACACCAATTGCAGAATTTCATCTCTAGGATGGACTACTGTGCCATCTGGGCCATCTCTGTGTTCCTTCAAGAAAGTGTGTGAAGATGATTTGGGAATCTCATTACAGTTGGGTGGCAAGAAACTTTGGCATGGAAAAAACAATGGCAGTACTGCAAAAGTATTTTTATTGGTCGAAGCTTTGACAATATGTAAACAAGTATATCAAATCATGCACTACATGTACCATCACCAAAACCACCATTAAGAAACAAGGGCTATACACCCCTCTACCTACTCTTGATAGGCCTTTGGATTCCATATCCATGTAATGCATATCCAATCTACCTTCAACTAAGCATGGTAATGACTGTGTCTTCATGGTCATTTATCGATTCTCTAAGATGGCAGTTTTGACACCCTATAATAAGAGTATCACAACCAAGACCACTACTAATCTCTTCTTCAAATGTGTTTGGTTTCATTTCGGGCTACCACAGAATATTATGTCATATTGTGATAGCTTGTTCTTGAGTACATTATGGTCCACTTTGTGGTCATTAATGGACACCAAGCTCACTAAATCAACTTCCTTCCACCCCCAGACTGATAGACAAGCGAAGGTACTCAATAGGATGATTGTGCATATCCTAAGAATGTACAACTTCAAACATCCCCACACATGGGATGAGAGCCTTCCTTATGTTCAACATCGCTACAATCGAGCCCTTCATAACTATATTGGCCACACACCTTTTCAGGTGTGCTTTGGGTTCCAACCATTGGCCCCAGTTGACGTAGCTTTGCGCATTACATCTACATAGGAAGAATTTTCCCATACTCAAATTAAGGTTGATGAGGTAACAATATTTTTTGAACGGATTCAACACATCCACCAACAAGTCCATGACATCTTGTAGAAATCCAATGCCAAGTACAAGCAATGACATGACCAACATCAAATTCCACACAAGTTTCAAGTTGGTGATAAGATCTGGTTAGATTTGCAGAAAGAGAACCTTGCAGGACCCCATTGAAAGCTTCGCCCACTTTGATATGGGACTTACACCATCACCACGACTGTAGGTGAGAATGCATTTGAATTAAGTATTCCCTCATTCCTTGGTATGCATCCAGTATTTAATGTGGAGCTCCTTCACCCATATTTTGCACCTCTATTAGACACCTCAGAGGTAGTTGAGCACTTAGCCCCTACAAAAATAAACCCTGACTACCTTGAGCATGCTACATTTGATCGAATAATGGATACAAAGATGAAAGGCATTCACCAACATAACATACAACTTTATCATGTCGTCAAAGTAGGGAAACTTCTTCACCAAGGAAAGTGGCTCACCAAGAGCCAAATTCGACAGAAATTTCCCCATCTGATGAGGGAAATTGACACAATGGATATTGTTGCTTATGAAGGGGAGAGGACTGATCCAGGTGGATATCGGTTTCCTCACACATATTCCACTGACTCAATGGTTCTCTATCTTCTTGGCAGTTTTTCTACGATTTTTCAGGTCACAAACTTCTTGGGCCATTTTGAGGCCCTAAATTGTGTTTTTTGGACATTTAGGGGGCCATAGGACCCCATGGAATTCCTAGACCCAAACAAAAGTTGTAATCCTTGAATATTTCTTTCCAACGAGCTATTGTGTGCCCCAAATGGAGATTGTATGAAAAAGTTGTGCCCCTGAGAAGTTGATGTATCAACGAACCACCTCAGGGCCTGCAATACTTTTGGTGTTTCATCTTCTAGGGTTAGGGTTTTGATGTTTATGGTTTTTGCCTCGTTGTCTTTTAGGCTTCATGACAAAAGGCCCTTTTTGGCCTCTTCGTAATCATCTTTTAGCGAATGAGTATAGTCGACATCTCTTTCTCTTTAGAGATAAGCTACCACCATTCTAGCCAATTTATGTTCTATAGTATTATGCTATTTTATTCATTAATGGAAGTTGGGTTTCACTATATTTATGTGTTCTCAGATATAGTTTTGTTTGTATCTCATTTTGTTCTCTATATAATCTGGATCATTGGTAGATCCTAACCTCTATAACTGGCTTATTCAATAAGTATTTCAATGTAGACTAATCAATAAAGAATTTTAAATTCTTCTTTAGAAGATGGTGTCAGAAATTCTCTAGCACATACACCATTTCCAAGCCCTCTTATTTTTTAGTGTTGTAATTATGTTGTGTGTGTGATAATGTTCCTCTAGAAAATACCTCGGATAATTTATCACTTCTTCACCTAGCTAAGTTAGAGTGCTTTCTAGGGCTAAGCCTGATGCATCCATCTGTACATGAAAGAGATTCTCCCAATCTGGGAAGACGATATAGGTGTAATGACAATTTTTCCTTTTAACTGCTAAAAATATTAGTGACGACTTTTGGTCCATTGGAAAGGTGCATCTTTTTTCAACAACTCCTTCACAATCATGGTTAAATCAACATAATTATTGATGAATCATTAATAACAACCAATATGTCCAAGAGTATATTGTGACATAGGTACATTCTTTAAGGATGGAATATCCTCAATGAAAATATATCTTCATGAGATCGACCAACAATCCATATTTGTAAATGATGTATCCAATCTACACTCCAAATTTGTTACAAAAGGTACACTTCTTAATATCGAGTGAAAGTTGCATATGCCTGCAATATTCAAAGATTAGTTGTAATAAAGCAACACGGTTTTTCAATAAGTTATATATAGTCCAATCATCAAGAGGAACTTCCAAGAAGTTATGGATATAGTCCAATCATCAAGAGAAACTTCCAAGAAGTTATGGATATAGTCCAATCATCAAGAGAAACTTCCAAGAAGTTATGGATATAGTCACAGAACACAACAACAATAATGAGAGGAAAAATGGTAGTTAGATTCTTCGGACCAAAGGTCATGACATTCATTAGGGGAAATTTGAGGTATAAAATGGGCCTCCCAAGGAAAATAATAAAATAAGGGCTAGGAATTTTGGAGGGAAAGAAAGAAAACTACTTTTTCCCCATATTTTCAATTTATCTCCTTATAATTTTACTAAAGGTATCAAGTGTTGGTACTCGTTGGATGTGAAATTTAATTTCACATCCAATGAGTACCCACATTTGGTGATTCTAATAAAAAGTATCAAGTGTAGGTATTCATTGGATGCATAATTAATTATACATTCAACGAGTACCCACACTTAATACTTTTAATAAACCTACCATGAGATAAACTGAAAATACATGAAAAACATGTTTCTAATTTTAAGAACATGTTTTTTCATGTTTTTTCAATTTATCTCACAGTAGGTTTATTTATTTTTATTTTTTTGCTCACTACGTTCACGGGGAAACCCGAGCATCTGATAAACCCATTAAGGGCACAACATGTCACTTCAAGGATTTGAACCTGGGTGGGGAGGATAACAATCACTCCTCCCAACCACCCAAGCTACATACAATGGACAACACAATAGGTTTATTAAAAGTATCAATTGTGGGTACTTAATTTTGCATCCAACAAGTATCCACACTTAATACTTTTAGTAAACCTATAAGGAGATAAATAGAAAATGTGAAAAAAATAATGTAGTTTTATTTCTTTATCTTTGGCACTATTTACCCATGGGGTTGACATCATCATCTTAAATCTGATTAGTTGAAATTATGTATTTTTTTAAGAAAAAATTCATGGAGGCCCATTTTAGACCTCATATTTCCCCTAATGGTACATGAATGACCACCATTTAGTCACAAAAGTGATATTTTTCTTATCTTTGTCCATGATCCTAACTAGATAATATCTAGAGAAGCCATCTACGGGAGAATATGATCTATTCCTAGTGAATCTTTCCAAAATATCATCATTGAACGACATAAGACACACTTCGTGAACACATGTGTCGTTCAATTTGTGAAATTTGATCCAGGTGGATATCTGTGGCCACCCACCTATTCCAACTGGCTCAAAACAGTCTTCTAGCGACTTACTATTTTTAGCAGTTTTTTGGTTCATAAACTTTCGGGGCCATTTTGAGGGCCTAAATGAAGTTTTTTCGGGATAGATCACCTAAAATATATCTTAAGGCTTTGATTGAGCCCCTAAAATGAATCTCATCGACGATACCTTTCCAACGATCTATCGTGCGCCCCAAACGGAGATCGTATGCCAAAGTTACGCCCCCGGGAAGTTGATACACCAAACTACCCAAAACGGGGTCCACAAAACTCTTGTCTTTTCATCTTCTGGGGTTAGGGTTTTGGATTTTCTTTATGTTAAAAAGGCCTTTAGAGCCTCATTGTAATCATTTTCTTTTGAATGTGAGTAGTTGTCACATCGCTTCTCATAGATAAGCTAAGTTGCCACCATTCTAGCGAGTCTTTCGCTCTGTATTTCTACAGTTTTGTACATTTCGCTCATTAATAGAAATTGTGTATTACTGTATCTCTCTGTTTATGGTTATATCTCTGATAAATCTCTGTTATATTATTGGATATCTTATATATCTTTGTACATTTATTTATTATATATCTGCTCTTATTTCGTGTCGTTTCCACCATTCTAGCGAGTCTTTCGCTCTGTGTTTCTACAATTTTGTACATTTCGTTCATTAATAGAAATTGTGTATTATTGTATATCTGTGGTTATGGTTATATCTCTGATAAATATATGTTATATTATTGGATATCTGATATATCTCTGTACATTTATTTATTATATATCCGCTCTCATTTCGTGCCGAAAATAATCTGGATCAAAAGTCTGCATAGATGTAGACCCCTGTATCTACATGTTTTGGATGACAATGGAGCATATCCATTGAGATTATTCTGGTAGGAAATTCAATCCTGTGGACAACATATCATCAATTTCCTGCTTGATTTGCTTCTCATAATGCATATTCATATGATAAAGCCTTTTCTCGATGGGTTTTGCACCCATTTCAATTAGAGATTCATCTCGCTAAGCTGCCAACTACATCTTTCATTTAAGTAAAGTTCTATGAAAACATATCTTGATGATCTTTTAGTAGAGATATAATGGTAGCCTCAATCTAGTAGTCTTTAATAATAGCCATCTCCAATGTATCTTCCATGTTGATATTCATATTATATGTCTTCAATGGTTCATGATAATACTTGGATGCACTTGGATCTTTGATATCTTGGACTTCACAATCTCCTTTAGATTCATTAAACTGTAGATGGCATAGATCTTGATTGAGGTCATCCTTGTCTTCGTTCACCTATAGAAAATTTCCTTGTTCATTCTATTGTATGAGTATATGTTGATGCTATTCACAAAACTATGAGTCTTTTCTTTCAAATTCATGTCCATCTTTGAAAAGGAAACGTTTTACCTTTAGTAGTACCCCAATGGTCTGCATGGTATCCCCTGAAAAAATTAATGTGGCATAGAACCAATATTCTATACCTTTCCATTTATTAGCATGTTAGTGAATATCCTCATGCATATAATGTATCTTCAGGAGCAGACCCAATGTATGCATAAAGTTGTGAACTCAATGTTTGACCAAGCTTCCCATCCTAAATCAAGTTGCTTCACAAACATCCACATATGGTAATGGGTTGAAATCTCCCTCGAACAAAGCTGTCTTCCCCAAAAAGCATTTCTTAGCAACTTCTTTCCATCTAGCCAAATGATCCCATAGCTCCTACTCTTTCAAGGGGGCTAAATCATGCTTTAAAATATGGTACATCCTCCTCCCAAGTCTCTAAGGAGCCTTTGTGTATCACCCACTATATCGTTAAAGTGTATTTCAACATCACAGATAATGCTTCAATGCATGGCTTGGGGCCTTCTTGATCAATAATAACATCAATAAACTATATGACATCTTTAGTTCCATCGAACTTCAATGGATATTTTAACTCGACAACTATCCATTTGACCAATATTACAATTGTGCATTTGCAAGCATATTCTTCAAGCTAGTGTCGAATGAGCAAAATTTGCTCAACTCAGATCCCTACCATTGTAGGGTTGATATATTCCTCCTAATGTCCTGATCTCAGATTGTACAACTAATTGACCATACTACTAGAAAAATATTCCTCTATTAGCTCCACAAACATTTCTCCCTACGTGGGGTCCAAAGGATAAATGATGCATCTACCCTCAACTTCAAAAGACATTCGACATTGCTTCAAATTCAATACTTCATCGTTATAAAAATCCCAATATGTGCCCAACAATGCAGGATAAGGGTCCTTGTCATCGACAAACTCAACGACTTACAAAATTATTTACTCAATTCAATTTGAATTCCACCCCTTTTATCCGACTAATAGGATAGATATTGCGTTGGTTCACCAGGGACAATTGATGTGTGAGTAAACTCTCTTTAATTGTCCCATCAATTCCCTATATTTCTTCAATAGAATATTCACATCAAAAGTTAGGTCTAGCATTACATCCTCCACTTTATATCCTCCAACAATTGCATTCATCCTAAATTATCTCTCAAACCTTTTATTTTTCTTGATCTAACATAGATATTCCTTTTCCACATCCGTCGAGGTGCTTGAAGCCTATGCCAACATAGTACATAATATATCAAAGGAATTCTCATCATTTAAATTTCTTAGAAAGGTTCACAACCAAACCTTGATTCCATCATATGTGAAATAGTTTGTTGGGAAAATTTCTAGACTATGTGGCATGTGCTTTAGAATATATAGTTAGGATGGTGTTGGTGGCCCCAAATCTCAGGTTCTCACCACTTCATGTATCACCCCAATAGCATCCCTTAGATATTCCTTCTTCCTAGCCGCATCAAACTTTGGGGCATTGGAGTAGCTTTCATTATCCTCAATGGTTGTGACACATCTAGATTTGTGCCAATTTTAGCTCCTCCTCAAGCGACAATGTTCAATTATGCTTTCTACAAAATCAACCCTAAAGGCCCATGGCTCAAAGTTTACAATATTAGCTCCATAATTTGTTCTACTCAGACTTCCCACTTCTCAATCATTTTTGGAAAATCCTTAGCATTATGGTCGGTCTTTTGACAATGGTCGTACCATGGTTATTGTAAATGTAGAAAATTTCGAGATGCATGGCCAACTTCATTACAAATGAAGCATCGTGAAGGAAATTGATTCTCATCAAAACTACCTTTCAATCCCCTATGGATCCCCTACCCTTGGTTTGTGTTGTAATTCCCTCCCACAAAGGAATCTACTATGAAGACATTATCCTCAAGCTTTTCTGCCAACTAGACTTGCAAATGTCTTTGATCCTTAATGAATGAGTACTTATCCTACATAAGTCACAATATATTATAATCACAAAACTAATATATTTATGCAAAAGTGGGCAATGGTACAGATCATGACCTGACATGTGACATAGTTCACAAATCTCCATCCTCGTATTCCCAACAAAGAACTCGATGCCATGGTAATGTAGTGTTGAACTATTAGGAATTCCTTATGCAAATGACCCTCTATCTTGCAAAGAGTGCACCATTGATTCTCTTATATTGTTTCCCTTTGCCAATTCATGGTTACATTTGGATAACATAATAAGCTAATACTTAAACTACGCTATGTGTTAGGTGCCATTCCTAGGATTGCAACATGAACTAATTCATTGATTGACTCAAGGCACATTGCAAAGTTTAAGGTGTTCCATTGAGTAATAAGGAATTGTTGTAGTGAGGGAGTTGGTAGATGGGGTAATAATTGATTGATGATCCATTCCTTCTCTTCCAAATCTTGAATGGTGTAATTAAACTGTTTGATAAGTTCATTGAACCTTTGATCATACCATTAAATTAATTTTCCAACTCTTTGCTTAATCTCCTTTATCTCAATAATGCTCTATTACTCATGAGACTTTGTGTAACATAACCAGCGACCCAGGGAGGGCCACGTCACTTAAAACTCTTTCATTATCATCTTTGATACCAAAATGTAACGTACCTAGCCTCCAGTTAAGCAACATTACATGCAGAATACACATAAAAATGAAACTTCTACTAATTAAAGAAATTATTTTACTGTTAGTCGATTTCCTGTAGCTTACGACTACAAATTTATAAAAAAATTAGCTACGCTCTATAACCATAAAACAAATGCATCTAAAGCATGTTAATAATCAACATGAAATACAACTAAACCATTCACTAGAACAACATATAAGTCATTCTCATTAATGCAAAGTTCATGCATAGCAATTAACACATGTAAATAACTCAGTACAAGATAAAACACTTATCTTTAAACGAGAATCATGCAACCAGTTTCTTGAGACAGACGTTCCACCAAATCATAGAATGATTGTTCCAAATCTCAACAACCAGTCACCCCCGAGTTGAGGCTAGTAATCCACAAAAGAGGGTTCTCTCTCATAGTCCACTAACATCTCATAAAACTCATAATCCAACTGAAGAGATCTGTCCACCAGCTCTATCCAAAAATATTTCTACAACTATCCTGATATTTCCACCATCTCCTCTTGACCTTCCCAACCCAAAGAATGCACTATTTTTTTTATCAAGGATCACCCAATGTATGTACCATATGTTTATCAGAGATAACCTAAGGGATGTACCATTTGTTTATCAAGGTTAACCCAAGGGATGTACCATCCATTTATCAGGGATATCCCAAGGAGTGTGCCATTCGTTTATCAGGATCTCTCTGGCACAGGTAACTAGGAATCCATCAGTTGGGAACTCAAGGGAACTTGTTGCTAGGAAAACTATCAACAAACCAACAACAACACTTGTTGTTTAATACAACTCACACAGGAGTTCACGCTTCTGGCCTGACAACCTAGCTCTTCAATTTTCCACCTCTAATTCACTCCAGTTACACTCCATTTGCGCTCCAAAATTCTCCTTCCATGGCTGCACCAACTCCAATATATCTCTTCTTCCTCTCCAACTGTTGTCCCAACCCATACCAATTCCTCTCTTGTGGCTTGCCTTTCTTGACTCACACTCTTCCCCAATGTGATTGTACTCAACCCCCATGTGCCCAATAATCTGGGAAGTGACCACTCACACCCACCCTCTTACATGCATTCAATGATTGGCTTTGGAAACACTCAATCAAAAGGATGTGACCAGTCACACCCACCCTCTTACATGCATTCAATGATTGGCTTTGGGAACACTCAACCAGAAATCAGAAGGTTCATATACAATTGGCAAGTTTAGGAAAATGGGTTAAATTGATATACATGGGTAATTCCCCCTTTGACCATTATTCTAGACACTTCCCTCTCTTGTGGATTAATCCAACCCCCATCTCTTGTCCATGTCCCCTTAGCATTCGGCATCAAATTTTTATTATTAAAACATTGAAATACAATTTGCATATTACATCGCTTGGTTGTAGCCACATATTATATCCACTTAAGCATTAATTAATATGGGGATAATAATGGGGATGTTACATTCCCCCTCGAGCCTACAATTGTGCGCCATCCTCGATGCACTCTATGTCAATATACATATAAATATGCAAATTTACATCACAAATAAAAATTCTGCAATTCAACAGCTCCAACAATAACTCCAACCATCAATCTCTTGTTCCTCTCAACTCGTCGACCCAACGAATGCACCGTTTGTTTATCAGGGTTGACCCAAGGGATGTACCATCTATTTATCAGGGCTAACCCAAGGAATGAGACATTAATTTATCAGGGTACCTAGTGTAGTTGGCTAGGACTCTGAGATGTGGTTATGAAACTCTAGCTTTCCAAAATGGAGTCTTGCATTATGCCTTCTTCAAAATTGTCAAAAATTTGCGGGTACTCTTCCCGCATGTTTTTTGCATGCTCCCATGTAGCATATTCAAGACCGTAGCATGTCCATTGAACCTTTACCATCCCTATGGATTTGTTTCTGAGCACTTTGAATTTATGGTCCATGATGCATATTAGTTCCACCCGGAAATCCCCTTTGTGCTCCACCTAGATCACATTCCAATCAATTGTGTGGTTAGGATCAAGCACATATTTCTTTAACAATGACACATGAAATGTATTGTGCACTCTCATGGATGCAGGAAAACCTAACATGTATGCAACTGGCCCTATCTTTTCTAATATTTCAAAAGGCCCACAATATCTCGTTGCCAAGTTCGGGAAACTTCCCAATCTTAATGAACTTCTCTTTGCCTTTACTTTTAAAAACACATGTTCTCCCACTTTAAAATCTCTAAACACTCTATTTTTGTCTGCATAATTTTTCTGCCTATCTCGGGAAGCCTTTAAATTCTCTTTATCTTTTCCATCTGATCTTCCATTTCCTTTGACAAATCGGGCCCAACAATTGCTCTGTCTGTTGGATTATCCCAACTCATGGGAGTGTTACATTTTCTTCCATACAATGCCTCAAATGGACTCATTTTCAATGAGGCTTGATACCCATTATTGTAGGAAAATTCAACTAGATGAATATAATCTTCCCACATTTATCATTAATCCATCACATACATTCTAAGCATGTCCTCAATTATCATGTTAGTCCTTTATCTTTGTCCATCCGACTATGGATGATATGTTGTACTAAGATTCAAGTTTGTTCCAAATCCTTTGAGCAAACCTTTCCAAAAATTCGAAGTAAACTTTGGATCTCTATCTGAAACTATTGTCTTAGGCACTCCATGTAACCTAGCAACTTCCTTCATATAAATTCATGCGATATTTGATGCCTCGTGTGTAGTCTTTACTGGAATAAAATGTGTTGCTTTAGTTAATTTATCCACCACCACCATGATGGAATCACGTTGCTTCATTGTTCTAGGGAGCTTGGTGATAAAATCAACTGTAACTACTTCCCACTTCCATTCTGGAATGGGCAATGATTGTGTTATCCTCATTTTGTGGATAACTAAGGAGATTATGTGTCGAGGCCCTCGGGTTGCAGATATGGAGTGTCGAGAGACTACATGACTAACAATACCCTTTGCACAGATGGAAAACCCACTCACCACCACAGATGGACACAGGTTTGCAGATGGCATCCACCACACCAGCTGGCTTCCGAAAGGCAGTGGGCCTTGCTCCATGAGGTACAAGTCAATATTATGGTGAGCATCATTTCAATAATTAAGCCATTTGATTATGTTATATCTTAGATTGCTCTAGATTTCATGATATGTGCTTGGACATTATGCCTTTTTCCCTACTTCACCTTGGTGGTTGACATTGTGCCCCAGTAAGTGGTTTTTCTTGGGGATGGGTTTGCTACTGGGAACTCCCTTAATGAGCCATCATGCCATTCCCGACCATACTTACCACTTTCCATCATTATTCCCCACCATTTCCTTTTATCTTGGGATTTTAGGGTATATTGACCTAAGAATGGGTTGTCCCTCATTCTATGGGAAGAAGGGGCTAAATTCCCAGAGGGGTTAGTGTTGGGTAAAAGATAAAAGCCTCATATAAACCTTCCAGATGCTTTGCCCAAGGATCACCCAAGAAAGAAATGAAACACTTATCTTTGAATAAAGGGGACCTACAATATAATAAAGAAATGCTTAAAAGGTTAGTTGAAGGTCTCATCACAAACCGACCTATCACATCCATGGATATCTAGTGGTATGACATTTTCATCATCTGGTCACCAAACCAGGGCAATGGATCTTAGTTGCATGGCTGAGAGAAAAGGGGGTCTCATCACGAGTCGACCTTCTCATTTACATTAGGTGTTTGTGGGTGACATTGCCATCACCTGGTCACCACACCAGGGCAGTTACCTTTGATCTTTCCTTATGCTATTATGAAAGAAAATATAAAGAAAGAAAGCTAAAAGGCAATTGATGGGCTTGGAAAAAGTGCATTGCAGACGAAGGTACCACACACCCTCTATAAAGGCACCCATGGATGAGACACTATGACTATTATCGAACTAATTGGTAGGTGCAGACACTAACAGATCTCCCTAGATCCACCTGGATCTAGAACAAAACAGGACAGGACATGACTCTTTCCCTAAGTTTTGACCATTGAATTAACTAGTAGGAAGGAACGAGTAACGTACCTTAATATCACTTCCTAGGGTCTCTGTTGCTCCCGCTTCGCTCCGGTGCTCTCGTGAGTTCAAGACCAAGACAACACAAACCAACCAAAGTGAAGATAGCAAAATATATTCAACAGTCAACTTATGTGTATGATCAAGGAATTACACAATAAAGTGAGAATAGCTTTATGGGAAAGGGACATGCCACTGTATCATATTGATTGAAAGTAAAGATTACAACCTGATCGCCTTGATGTCGCAAGCTTCCTTTCGATGGCTCTTGGCTCCAACACACACACTTGCTCAATTCTTGTATGAAGAAGATCAAATCCTCTTGATAGACTTGCTAGAGTCTCCAAGTTACTGTTTAGGCTAAGTCCTTCACACAATTCTTTCACCAATTCTCCAATGAATCTTGCTTAACCTTTTCCATGAGAATTCCCTCAATATATAAGAGAGAATGAGTTAGTTACTTGGATAAGAATGATCCCACAATATCAGGAAATCCAATACAAGGATAACCATTTGAATGCCAACACATCCTTCTAGAAGATTCCCTTCTAGAAACATCGAGAATTCATCTTTTTCCATGCTTTAGGAAGAGTTCGCACCCTAGCTATTCAACACAGTGCGAGAAGTTCTCACCCCAACTTAAAGCAGCCTGCGAGAATCAGGCATTCTCGCACCCTGGGATACTAACAACCTGCGAACCCTCTTCAAAAATGGGTTTTCTGGGATGAGATGAAAGTAACTTTTCTTAGGAGAAAGTTCTTATGAAGAGCCTGAGTACACGATCATCAATACATCATCATGACGACCAAAATCATGGGTAACAATGACCCCTTGTATGTCATGAGCCCTATGCCCATTGAGTCTTGACCCCATCCACCTCATACACTTTACATGGCTTAGAGAGGGACCTCTTGGAATCTCTCCTTGAACTAGGGCAAGATCTACCCAATAGGACACCTCGTCAACCCTCCCATATTTAAGCTTGACAAGTCGCATAGTGTATTTGAGTTGTTAATTGCTTGATATAATGATATTTGATGCACATGACTAGATGGATTATTTATTGTTTGGATTCACTTATCATGATGTTATGACTTGAGATCCTTGGAGGGCGTGTTCATTTGTCTTTGCAGGACCTAGTTGGTGGACAGTTTGGGGAGAACAAGCCTAGCTTGGGCTTCCATAGGGTTACAATCCCATAGGTTGGCTGTCAGGGGCCCGCATGCTAGATGAGAGAGATCATACTTGGACGGCCTTGATGATGACTTGGACGACCTATCCCACCCCTTGTTTTCCAAACGATTTGCCCAGGAGGGGCAAAACGTTCCACTTTTGAGCTTGACGGCATAATCTTGGGGGCTAGGGCATGGTGGTGAGGTGCCACTCTTGGAAACATGGAAGTTTTGAGGAGAAGAAGGCCTTCACCATGATATGAGTTCTTAGATGCTTGACACATGGCCTTTGGAGGCCCATCCATGCTTCTCCAACACCAACGATTTCCTCAAAGTGGAAAAATGTCCCCTAAAGGGGTGATGACCTCCTAAATTTGGGTTTGATTTGTGAAAAAAGAGAAATTTTAAGTGAATTGTTTAATATTACTTTGTTAAGGGGGAAATATTAGGGTTTTTGACCCCCAATCTTGTGTTTTACTCCTTAATTTGTGGACAAACTATGTTAGCTACTTTTAGTATAAATAGAGATCATAAGATCTCATTTTGAATATAACTCTCCCTCTTGTGAGAGGACTTGGTCTGAAATTTTCGGCTATCTTAGATCTTTTTATCTCTTTTTCACTTGTGTATGGCTATACTTATGAATGGTTGATGGAAGAAGTGATGCGCTAGCCTTGGAAGGTTATTCTATTGCTATTGTGGTGCATTGTCTTGGAAATTTTCCTTGAATTGGTATGGTTTTTATTTTCTTGCTATCATTTGTTTCAAGTCAAGGTTATTGTCCTAGGAACTAGGTGGGAAGTATAATGGAATACACCCCCACCATAGTCTTCATCACTTTATGCTTCATCTTATTGCTTTAACAAGGGTTTTCTAAGAGAAGTATAAGGGCATACACCCTCTTAGCCTAAACCCTAGCCTAGATAAACTTGCCTTGGGAAGTAAAAGGGATTACACCCCCAAGGAGGTAGCTTCTATAAGATCCTTTTTACTCCATTAACCCAATTGTAAAGGCATTATTCATACTTTTTTGCATTGGAGATATAAAATCATTGCCTTGGGAAACACAATTTTTGGTCTTTTGAAAGGTTTCTTGCTTGAAGTTGATTTGTCTCATTGAGAGGAGTCTTCCCCCACTAGAGAGTCCCCTCTCTCCCAACACTCTAATTGTTGTTACAAACTTTAACCTACAGCCATTAGGGCTGCATAACCCTAGCTACTAACACTCTCATAACTCCTAAAGTAACCCTAGACTAGTTCTCTAATTTTCCTCGTTTACTCTACTAACTAGGGCACATCTTTTGAGCTACTTCTTGGCACTTTTCCATCGTTAATTTTTTTGCTGCATGCCACTGAATGATACAGCCATAAGGCTGCAATTTTTTGCACAAAATACATGTTTACAACAATCATCTTTTCTTGCTTCTTAAGTGCCAATTTTCAGCCTATATTTATTGTTAAGTTTGATGTTGATTTACCTAACTAGTCTAGATATTTATATGCAGATTTTTTATGTTTTATTTGTTGATATAAACTGATATATACTAATGAAAATTAGGGACAACAAGATTAACTTTCTGATCCAACTAACATTTTTCATTGCAAAGTGTCATTTCTTTTGTCTCGGGCAGGTACAATCATTCGAAGAAATACTATACCCGTGGGGCAACAATTACTTGACTTGCAAGGAATCTCTCCCTACCTTTTATTCCACTTAGAATTGGCCTCTAGGGGCTTCACTTCCATTTCCCTCCATCTCCATCTCAATCCCCCTAGGGTCACTGGGATCGCCTCCCTAGAGTGACCTAGTCACCCTTAAAGTGCAGGACCTACATCAAGGTGACAATAGGTGTAGGATTCCCAAGTTGTAGCACTTTCTTTGTGGTTGGATCGGGCTTTTCCCAACCTACAACTTGCGCTATAACATGTTGTAGCAAACATGTTGGGTGTCTATGTTATTTCTTTACTTTTTGGCATTCTAGACATCTGGCTATGTAATTAGCCACTTGTTTCTTCATTCCTAACCAAAAGTATTGGCTTCTCACAACTGCAATTGTCTTTTGATATTCTGGGTGCCCGAAATATGGCACATTATGCATCTCCTTCACCACTACATTTTTCATCTCACTGGAATTCGACACATACACCTTACCTTTGTACATGAGAATTATGTCTTCTTTCAGCTCATAAAAAATATTTTTTTGCTGAAAATTACCTTGTTGTAATGTTTCTTTTATTTTCACATATTGTTGATCTGAATTTGTTGTTGCAATAATTTATGTTTCAAATATGTCATGTACATGTTGATGGCTGCAATATGCACTTCATGAGATCTATTGCTCAGTGCATCAACTACTTGATTTTCCTTGCCTTTTATATGCTTAATTTCGAAGTCATATTCACTCAGAAATTCCAACCATCTAGTTTTCCTAGCATTTAGTGTTGGTTGTCCAAACAAATTCTTCAGACCACAATGGTATGTTCTTAGCTCGAATTTCTTACCCATAAGGTAAGGCTTCCACATTTTCAATGCATGTATAATAATTGCTAACTCCAAGTCAAGTGTCGCATAATTCCTCTCACGCTCTTTTAATTTTCTGGACTCATAGCATACCACATGGTCCTTTTCACTGAGAACTCCATTGAGTCCTTCCTTGCATGCATCGGTGCACACAACAAAATCTTCATTTGGATCTGCAATCTTCAAGATTGGTGCACTTGTCAATATTTCCTTCAATTGTTGAAAACTCTCTTCACTCTTGGAAGTCCATTCGAATTTCACTCCCTTATTTTGCAAAGAAGTGATTGGACTTGCAATCCTTAAGAACCCTTTTATGAATCTTCAGTAATAACCGACAAAACCCATGAACGATCTAACCTTTGTCACATTATTTGGCGTTGGCCATCCTTTAATGACCTCTTTCTTCTCAGGATCAACTTCGATCCCCACTGCTGAAAGTATATGCCCCAAGTAGTGAATCTTCTTTTGGTAAAAGATACACTTACTTAGCTTAGCATACAATTTATGCTCTCTTAAAACTTGCAACACCATTCTTAAATACTGCTCATGTTCCTCTTTTGATTTAGAGTAGACAAGTATATCGTCTAAGAACACAATCAAAAACTTGTCCAGGTACTCCCTGAACACTCCATTCATCATGCACATAAAAAATGTTGGGGTATTTGATAGCCCAAATGGCAACCGTGAATTCATAATGCTCGTATCTTGTTTTGAATGTTGTCTCGTTGATGTATTCTTCCTTTATCCTTACTTGATGATATCCATATCTCAAGTCAATCTTCGAAAATATTTATGCACCTTTCAACTGATCAAACAAATCATCAATTCTTGGAAAAGGATACTTATTCTTTATGGTTACCTTATTAAGTTGCCTGAAATGAACACATAGCCTAAAGGTTCCATCCTTCTTCTTCATAAAATGAACCGGGGCTCCCCAAGGTGACACACTTGGGCTTATGTACCCTTTCTTCAAAAGTTCTTCAAGCTGCATCAGTAACTCTTTTAGTTCTATTGCACCCATTATGTATGGTGTCTTAGACACTGGGGCAACTCTTGGCACCAAATCAATAGAGAAATCAATGTCTCTTTTTGGTGGTAGTTCTGAAATTTCTCTAAAAACATCTTCAAAATCCCTCAAAATTGGATGGTCTTCAATGCTTGCCACTTTGTCCTTGGATGCCTCCTCCATATGGGCTGGAAACCTCTGACATACTTTCCTGAAACTCTTCTTCAACTGCATAGCCGAAATCTCTCTAATAGCTACAACTCTTAGAATTCCTTAAATCTTGCCTAGCTGCCCTTCCTCATCAAGACATGTGATTGTCTTGTTTTAACAGTCTAGCACAACATGATGTTTCTCCAACCAATCCATGCCAATTAGACAATCATATGAATCCAATGGTATACTGTTTACATCCACCTTTGTATTGAGTCCATTCATGTCTATCAGACAATCTTTAACTAACTCATTGATTTTCCTCTTAACCCCCATGGCTAACTGAACTAACCAAGATTTCTTATGCTTACTTCTTTGCAAGTGAAATCTTTCAATAATGTTAGCATTTATGTAACTATGGATAGCTCTAGAATCGATTAAAATTTCTATGGGCTCAATACTAATCTTACCTTCCACTTCAATCAAGTGGGATTGATATTCAACCTGCTTGTTATCCAAGGCTGCATAAATCATTCACATGCTTCCTATCATGTATTCCACTGTTTCAGCCTCTTGAATGTTGTGGACAGTCCCCATTCTTTCTCCTTTGTGAGACAATCCTTATGTAGATGATTCCCCCCACATCCCTAACATTGCACAAGTTGTTGCCTTGGCCTTTTACCAAATGAGTCTGCAGTCTTGTGTTCATTTTGGGCAACTTGACCGTGTTGATTTGCTTGGAAATTATTCCTGAAAAAAAGGGTGGCTTAAAACCCTTCTGCCTTTGATCCTTCTTATCCTTCATCTTGTCATTCCAAGCTTTTTGGAAAACTGGTCTTCCTTTGCTCTGTTCATACAGATGCCTTTCTCTCCTTATGGTTTATTCCAAGGTTTTGGGGTTATCATATTGAATATTATCATTGTAGAAATAGGGTAACCCACTTAGAAACCTTTGGATTTTTACTTTCTCATCCTTGATGAAGTCAACATACTTCAACAATTCAAAGAACGACTTCTCATACTCCTCCATTATCATGGTTTCCAACTTGAGTTCAAAGAACTCTTTCATCTTTATTTCATAGTAATACTTGGACAAATATTTCTCTTGGAAATATCTGAACTGCCTCCATGAGATTCTTTTCTCATCAAGGTTTTTAGTTTTCTTAAGTTGATCCCACCACATGGTTTCCTTCCCTTGCAAGTGGCAAGTGGAAATTCTAGCTTCTACCCAGAAGGGGTAATCATGCAACTGGAATTATTTCTTCATTTCTGACAGCCAAGCCTCTGCCTCTTCTCCTTTTCTGTGCTCACCATTGAAAGTTGGTGGCTTAATTTTCCCGAGTTCACCCTGCAAGATGTCTTCCTCAGGTCTTCTCCTTTTCCTCCAAACAAGAGACACACTTGGGTTGTTCCTTGGACCTGAAGTTGCATGATTTTTTCTGGTGGAATTCCTTGGAGAATGATGGCATCTACTCATGCTTCTTGACTGCCTATCACTCCCATGATCATCTCTTTTGCTATGGGATCTTGATGATGATACTTGTCTAGCACTAGTTGCTTTCTAGATGCCCGAGTCTGTGTTAAATTAATACTGTAGAATATTTAGGCTTTGAAATATCTCTTCTTGAGCCTTCATGATCCTCTCATTATCGACCCTATAGCTCTGCACTTCTTTTTGCAAGCTTCTCATAGTTATAGTCCCCTGCCTATCTCTTCTCCCATTAGATTCAGTCTCAACATTACCAGTGCTGGCATGCAGACCTCCAATTTCTTCTTCATGGTTGTAAAACCATTGAGCATCCTCCATGTCTTTAGTTCTCATGTAGGAACTAAATTATGCTTTTCTGTATCTCTAATTCTACAAGAATGTGCATGCAATAATTGTTGTTAGAATTAAGCATATTGCAAAATATTTATCAATTAGATTACAGGTAATTCTTCGTTTTAAATTAAGAATAATATTAATGCACTACTCTCAAGTAGGATTCCTTAAATGCATTCATCTTTGAAACAACTTTCCAACGACTGTCCTCATCCCTCAATATGAGTTTTGAGCGAGTATTTCCAACAATTACAAGTTGCAATTTCCACTCTTTTGTTGCTACAAAATTCACTTTTACCACTTTTGAAGAAAATATAGTGCCTAGATCAAAATTATGGGTTGAAATATCTCTTCTGCTTCTCAATATATTTCCAACGACTATTTGTTTTCCCCAATCCGAGCTCTGAGCTAAAGATTATGGTGGCAAAACAATGAAGGAATATTCATTGGCATGTTGGTTCCAACCCCCCTTCTCCTTGGGCGACGCAACCTCCCGATCAAGGATATTCAATTCTCAGAGCCGAATTAACTCTCTGAAACCTTAATTGTCTCACTTGTAAATAACCACATGTCTCTTCAGTCCTTCGGTGCAAGTTCTATGACACTCGCAACCTCTCCCTTCGCACTATCGGGCGACTAGTGTTCAGGTGCTAGATCCTCCTCCGTTAGATCCTTCCCGCATATGACCTCGGGTTGTGTCCACACACAATTGCGGGTGTGGTCAAAAGTGGTTTGGGATCAATCCACTTTTCTCCCCGCAATTCACTACCAAACGCCACGCGTCCAATTTGCAATACCACGATTTCTTTTGCGGCCCACTCTCAAGTTTTTAAATCTCGAGCACTTTCCATCCCGGCAATCCTTCGTAATCATCAATCTCACAATCTTGACAGTACTTATGAACAGATGACTCAGATCTGTCCTTTCCAAATCTACAGATCAAATTTAACCCTTCTAAATCAACGACTGTGATTTATTTCGTGATTCAGACTTCGGGAGTTTCGACTTTCAACCTTTGCTTTCCTCCGAAATGCACAGATTCTTGCCGCGTGTCCTCCTGAATTGGACGACTATAATTTACTTCGAACTATCCAACAATCGACGTTTATTTCGGCCCTTCGGCTCTTCGATCTTCGGGAGTTTCAAGTTTCAATCTGAAAATCTCGAAGTGATTCCTCCAGAGTTCATAATCTATCACCACGTATCCTTCTAGATTAGACATTCCAGATCTCCTTTGGGTCTTCGACAATCTCTTCTCCTATGTATACACAGAGTTTAAATCTCGTGCACTTTTCCTAAATCCAACGGTCTGAAATAATTTGGCTCCTCTTGGATAAATCTTCTCCCTTCACCTTGCCCAACTTTCGTGAATTCTTCTTCTGAAAGATTTCTTCGACACTTAGTCGATTCCTGGTCCTGTGCACTCCTTGCAACCGACCTCTGCACTTTCTTGTGAGAAAAACCCAAGTTATTTCTCCAAGTCAAAGACTTCGCCTACGCGCTCCTTTTGCTTAATATCTACACTCTGCATACAAAAGTTTCATGCTATCTCTTCTAAGCTTCGAGTCGAACAAGACTCTCTCACACACACTTCTTGCATTCAATATGCACTCATTGCATAACTTACAGAAGATAAACAATTGAAACTTATTCAATTCTTCATAAGTTCATCCATTCACCATGAACATCATACATCCACAAAATTCATAACAACAATAAACTTGTAAACAATATCAACATTGTACAATTGGATCAACTTCCTTTGTTCTATTCATTTCAGAAATAAATACACGATTACAACTTTTGTCTCTTACAAAACTACAATGAAAACTTGTCTAAGGACCTAGAGCTTCCTCGCTCTTCTTCCTCCTATATAAATTCTATCACACTCTACTCAAGCAGTTACCTACTCAGCTTAATTAATGCAACCTAATGACTAATACGGGCTAATATCCTACACCTGTAATATATTACAGTCGTGTAAGGATTTACAATGATCCTTCATTTCAAAATGGTGGCCCGACTTTACATACATCTAATTAATTAACGAGAGATTCAAAAAGATCTCCACATCGCTACCAAGTTTAAGAGTCGGTTTGGCTCTTTCAATGCGTCGATGTGTCGACTTTGCTTCCACGCCTGCTTTGTTTTGATTTGATAGCGATGCTCCTGCATCATACTCCTCTGGCCAAAATATTGATGGACTCTTGTCCATGAGCTCTCGCACTGTCTTGCCATGCTTCAAAATATCAGGTTTAGTTACCCAACTTGAATCTTCCACAGGGTGATCCTTCCACTTTACCAAATATTCAAGATGCATCTTTCTTCTAGTTTTCCTTCCAACTCTCTGTTCTAATATTTTCTCCATCTGAGGTTTTTCTACTGTGGGCATTTGTTCTTCCCATTGAATTGCTTCTTGATCATCTAATTCTCCTGCCTCATCTCTGTTATAAGGATACAAATCTGCAACGTTGAATATCAGTGATATTCCAACATTGTCCGACAATTCTATCTCATAAGCATTTACTGCAAATTTCCTAAGGATCTTGCATGGTATTATCTTTTTCATCTTCAACTTATTATATGTTCCTCTTGGAAAACTCTCCTTCCTCAAATGAGCTAAAAATTCATCTCCCACTTCAAATTGAACTTCCCTTCTTTTATGATCAACTCTGTCCTTATACTTTTGATTACTATCATGTATCTACCTCCTAACTTGATCATGAAGTCTTTTCATTTCTGTGGCAAAATCTTCTACTCCAGCGCTCCTGAATTCATCTTGTTTCAAATCTCTCAATTCTGCAATCCGTCTTGGTTGTCTTCCATATACTATCTCAAATGGAGTTTTTTCAATGCTTCTATTAACTGAATTGTTAAATGCAAATTTTGCCTGTGCTAGAATCTGATCCCACTGACGACCTTGTTCAATGACTAAACTCCTTAACAAATTTCCCAAACTCTTGTTCACCACTTCAGTCTGTTCGTCTGTCTAAGGGTGATATGCTGAACTAAAAGATAAACTAGTTCCCAGCCTCTTCCATAGAGTCTTCCAAAAGTGTTCTACAAACTTAGTGTCCCTCTTTGAAACTATACTTCTGGGCAATCCATGTAATCTCACAATTTCTCTGAAAAACACATTGGCTATGTGTGTAGCATCATTTGTCTTCTGGCATGGTATGAAATGTGCCATCTTAGAAAATCTATCGACTACAATGAATATGGAATCACTTCCCTTCTGGGTTCTAGGTAATCCCAATACAAAATCCATACTAATTTCATCCCAAGGCCTTTTTGGAATAGGCAATGGCTGATACAAACCAGTATTTTGTCTCTTTCCTTTTGCATGTTGACAAATCTTACATCGATCTACATATTTCTTCACATCTACCCTCATACCTGGCCAATAATACAAACTACTTAGCTGTGCAAATGTTTTGTCATGACCGAAATGTCCGGCTAGACCTCCACTATGTTTCTCTTTCAACAAATTATCTCTCATTGAGCATATTGGTATACACAATTGGATTCCTTTAAATAACAATCCATCCTGGATCAAATATTCTTCCCATGAGTTGTTATCCCTCAACAAAGGATTTTCATATGCTTCATAAGCCTCCTTAAAATTTGGATCTTCCTGATACATTTCCTTAAGGTGCTCAAACCCTAAGGTCTTCACTTGGAATTCCTGTACAACCAAACTTCTCCCGCTCAAAGCATATGCAACTTTATTAGCACTTCCAAAAATATGTTTAATGACAAAAGTAAAATTCTGCATGAATTCTACCCACTTAGCATGCCTCTGATTCAACTTCTCTTGCCTAGTAATAAATTGCAAATCTTGATTATCACTATACAAGACAAACTCTTTTGGAATTAAATAATGTCTCCATTTCATCAAAGCTTGAATTGCTGCATAAAACTCCTTGTCATATGTAGAATATTTCTCCTTAGCGTCATTCAACTTTTCACTAAAATAAGCAACTGGCCTATTATCTTGACTCAAAATTGTTCCAATGGCTATTCCACTTGCATCACACCTCACCTGAAATGTTTTTCCAAAATTGGGTAAAACCAAAATTAGATGTTTTGTTATCTTCTTTTTCAACACTTTGAAGTTTTCCTCAGCCTCCTCTGTCCAATTAAAAGACTTGTGTTTCTTCTTAACAATATCCATCATGGGTGCACATATACCACTAAAATTTCAGATAAACTTTCTATAAAAACTTGCCAATCCATGAAAACTTCTCACCTCAAATATGCCTTTTGGTGATGGCCATTCTTTGATTGCTCTCACCTTCTCTGGATCCATCTTCAATTCATTTGAAGAGATCACAAAACCCAAATATATGAGTTCGGTCTTCATAAAAGAACTTTTCTTCAAATTTATTAACAACTTTTCTCGTTGCAATCTCCTCATCACTAATGTCAAGTACTTTAAATGTTCTTCCTCTGTTTTGCTGAAAACTAATATATCATCCAGATATACAATGACAAATTTACCTATGAAGTCCTTCAATACTTCATTCATCAACCTCATAAATGTGCTTGGAGTATTTGTCAATCCAAATGGCATGACTAGCCATTCAAACAAACCTTCATTTGTCTTGAATGTTGTCTTCCATTCATCTCCCTCTCCCATTCTTATCTGATGATATCCACTCTTCAAGTCTATTTTTGAAAAATAGCTTGCTCCACTCAAACAATCCATCAAATCATCCATCCCGGGTAAAGGAAATTTATACCTGATGGTAATCTTGTTGATGGCTCTGAAATCTGTACACATTCTCCATCCTCCATCCTTCTTCAGACTTAACACAGTTGGCACTGCACATGGGCTTAGACTTTCCATGACTAAACCTTTAACCAGCAACTCCTGAACTTGCTTCTTAACTTCTTCATTCTCTTGAGGTGTCAACCTATATGCTGCTTTATTTGTCAAACTGGCTCCTCGAATCAAGTCAATATGGTGGCTAATATTCCTAATGGGTGGTAATGAGTGAGGCAACTCATCCACTACTATGTCAGCAAAATTCTCTAACAATTCTTGGATTTCTTCAGGTAAATCATCCATAGAAGTATTGGTAAGGATAACTTTCAGCTTCCTTACTACAACAAATTGCATTTCTTGATCTTTCTTGATCTCCTGCAAGAGTTCCTTCCCACTCATGAGAAGTATTCTTGTGTTGGCCTCTTCCTTTCCTTTCTTCTCTTCTATTGGCAGTAACATGTGGGTTCTACCACTTTTTTCTAGAGTATAAGTATTTTTCCTCCCATAATGAATGACATTCCTATCAAACTGCCATGGTCTCCCCAACAAAATATGACAAACATCCATGGGAATTACATCACACAGAATCTCATCTTTATAGCCTCCTATTTTAAATTCAACTTTGCATTGTTGAATTACCATTACTTGATATCCTTTATGCAACCAAGAAATTTTATATGGACTTGGGTTTGCATTTGTCTCCAGCTCTGGCTTCTCCACCATTTATGTGGATACTAAATTATCAGTGCTCCCATTGTCTATAATCATTTTGAAAACTTTGTCCTTTGTTTTACAAGCAATCTTGAACAACCTTGTTCGCTGAGATGAGCCTTCTATTGCCCTCTCTGGCTTTAGAAGAACTTTCCTCATCATAAGGTTCTGTCCTCCTTCTGTTGCTTCTGCTTCCACATTATTTTGGGCTTCATAAATGTGTGATTCTCCTCCTCCTTCTTTCTTCCTCTCGGGGCATTCCCAAGACATCTTTCATGTCTTTCCACATGCATAACATTTAACTCCACCTCCTCTACCTCTTCCTCTTCCTCGAGGAAAAGAGTTTCTCCCACCAAACGGTCTTCTTTGGGAACTTCCTCCTCTTTCAAAGTGACCATATGATTTCTCACTCTCTTCCTTGGGTTTTGGTGCCTTGTCATAGATAATTCCCTTACCTCTATTTGAGCCTCTGCTTCTATTTCACCGACTCTGGTTTCTGGCCAACTTTTCTTCTTCCTTTAGTGCAATCTAATAAGCATCTTCCATTGTGCTCACAGTCATCATGTTGATCCCATTCTAGATTTCATATATCAATCCATTTATATACCTAACAACTTTTTCATCAGCCCTCTCTCTTTGTCCAGTCCTAATATTCAGTCTATAAAATTCTTCTGTGTACTCTTTCACTGTCATACCCCTCTATCTCAGGTTCTGCAACTTTCTGAACAGGTTTATCTGGTAATCCTTTGGTATGAATTTAGTCTTCAGTTTGGCTACCATTTTATCCCAATTCTTTATCTTTTGTTTACCTTTGATCCTCCTCTCTGCCTGCAATTCATACCACCACAGTGTTGCATGTCCCTTTAAATTGGTGACAACATGTCTCACCTTCCTTCCTTCATCGACATCTTCATAGTCGAAATACTTGTCCATGGACCTTATCCAGTCCAATAACTCTTCGGCATACAAATTACCTTCATACATTGGGACGTCCATCTTTGCTCTAGTTTCCAACTTTACAACAGCTTTCAATAAGCGTTCTTCAGCCGTATCTTCCCCTGTAGCTTCTTCAACTTCTATTTCTTCACTTTCTGCATCACTGACATCTTCAGCGGCAGGTTTTCTTCTTTGCATTACTTCCATCACTTCCAACCTTGCACGAAGCTCTCTCATTTCTCTTCCCATAACACGGTTTTCCATAGGTGGATCTACACAAGTCCTTGGTGGCATTATTTCAACTATTTCTAATACACATAATACAACTTCAAACTTTTCCAGGCTCTGATACGACTTGATGCCAATCCCCCTTCTCCTTGGGCGACATGACCTCCCGGTCAAGGATCTTCAATTCTCGAAGCTGAATTGGCTCTCTGAAACCTTAATGGTCTCGCTTGTAAATAACCACAAGTCTCTTCAGTCCTTTGGTGCAAGTTCTATGACACCCGCAACCTCTCCCTTCGCACTACCAGGTGATTAGTGTTCAGGTGCTAGCTCCTCCTCCGTTAGATCCTTCCCGCATATGACCTTGGGTTATGTCCACACACAATTGTGGGCGTGGTCGAAAGTGGTTTGGGATCAATCCACTTTTCTCCCTGCAATTCACTACCAAACACCACGCATCCAATTTGCAATACCACGATTTCTATTGCGGCCCACTCTCAAGTTTTTAAATCTCGAGCACTTTCCATCCCCGCAATCCTTCGTAATCATCGATCTCACAATATCGACGGTGCTTCTTAACAGATGGCTCAGATCTATCCTTTCCAAATCTACATATAAAATTTAACCTTTCTAAATCAATGACTGTGATTTATTTCTTGATTCGGACTTCGGGAGTTTCGACTTTCAACCTTTTCTTTCCTCCGAAATGCATGGATTCTTGTTGCATGTCCTCCTGAATCGAACGGCTATAATTTACTTCGAACTATCCAACGGTCAACATTTATTTCGGCCCTCCGGCTCTCTGGGCTTCGAGAGTTTCAAGTCTTAATCTGAAAATCTCAAAGTGATTTCTCCGGAGTTCATAATCTATCGCCACGTATCCTTCTATATTAGATGGTCCAGATCTCCTTCGGGTCTTCGACAATCTCTCCTCCTATGTATACACAGAGTTTAAATCTCGTGCACTTTTCCTAAATCCAATGGTCTGAAATAATTCGACTCCTCTTGGATAAATCTTCTCCCTTCACCTTGCCCAACTTTCGTGAATTCTTCTTCTGAAAGATTTCTTCGAGACTTAGTTGATTCCTAGTCTTGTGCACTCCTTGCAACCGACCTCTGCACTTTCTTGTGAGAAAAAACCAAGTTATTTCTCCAAGTCAAAGACTACGTCTATGCGCTCCTTACGCTTAATATGCACACTTTGCATACAAAAGTTCCATGCTATCTCTTCTGAGCTTCGAGTCGAACAAGACTCTCTCACACTCACTCCTTGTGTTCAATATGCACTCCTTGCATAACTTACATAAGAGAAACAATTGAAACTTATTCAATTCTTCATAAGTTCATCCATTCACCATGAAAATCATACATCCACACAATTCATAACAACATTAAACTTGTAAATAATATCAACACTGTACAATTGGATCAACTTCCTTTGTTATATTCATTTTAGAAATAAATACATGATTACAACTTCTGTCTCTTACAAAACTACAATGAAAACTTGTCTAAGGACCCAGAGCTTCCTCACTCTTCTTCCTCCTATCTAAATTCTATCACACTCTACTTAAGCGGTTACCTACTCAGCTTAATTAATGCAACCTAATGACTAATACAAGATAATATCCTACACCTGTAATATATTACAATCGTGTAAGGATTTACAATGATCTATCAGTTCAAAATGGTGTCTCGACTTTACATACATCTAATTAATTAACGAGAGATTCAAAAAGATCTCCACATCGCTACCAAGTTGGTTAAAATTCGGTTTGGATCTTTCAATGCGTTGATGTGTCGACTTCGCTTCCACGTCGGCTTTGTTTTGATTTGATAGCGATGCTCCTACATCACATGTGCAACATAGTAACAATGCTCAACAATTGTCCGATCATTTCTTAATTAGATCTTCGTCGTTGATCTGTCTTAATGTATTAATCATGGATCTAAGTCATATCTCTTCTTCATACCTTCCATGAACCCACCACAAACACTTAGTTTATTTTTCCTTCACGGACTCATGGACTCGCAGACTCATAAACTTGTAACCTTCTTTCATAAGTTCATCTGAAAAGTCTCGACACTTAATCATTTTTCCACTTCTTCACGGACTCACTAAATCATAGTCTTGTAACCTTCCTCTCATAGGTCCTTCAAAAAGTCTCAACACTTGGCCATTTTTCCACTTCTTTGCGGACTCGCAAACTCATAATCTCGTAACCGTCCTTTCATAAGTCCATCTGAAAGTCTCAATACTTAACCATTTTCCAAGATCTTATCGCAGTTTCGTGGGACTGACACTTAGCATGCTACATGTCTCCACATCAACCACCAACTGTCATCCCATCCAACATGTACCTGACACCATGGCATTACTCGTCTTTCTTCTTCCATGTCAGCTAACACGTGGCTTCCACATCATGCCGACGTCATCGTACGAAAAAATACCCAATTTTTTTCGATTTCCTTGTTTTCAAAATTTCCAAAGAGGTTCAATTCTTCACATTACGCATGAAATTCCTCTCAATTTTACTATAGTGATTTAACCAAACAAGTTTTAGACATACTCCAGAGTTAATTCTCTGCGGATTTTCGCTTCAACGTTTTGCTAACTCTACCCATCCAGGATCAGGGTTGAAAACTGGGCTTTGATACCACTTTGTAATGTACCCAACCACCCAGGCTGGGCCACGTCACGCAAAACTCTGTCATTATTAGCTTTGATACAAAAATGTAATGTGCCTAGCCTCCAACTAAGAAACGTTATGTGCAAAATACACATAAAAATAAAACTTCTGCTAATTAAAGCAATTCTTTTACTATTAGTTGATTTCCTATAGCTTACAACTACAAATTTATAACGTATTTAGCTACGGTCTATAACCATAAAACATATGCATCTAAAACATGCTAACAATCAACATGAAATAAAACTAAATCATTCACTACAACAACATATAAGTCATTATCATTCATGCATAGTTCATGCACAACAATAACACATGTAAATAACTCAGTACAAGATAAAACACTTATCTTTAAACAAGAATTGTGCAACCAGCTGCTTGGGACGAACGTTCCACCCAACCATAGACTGACTGTTCCAAATATCAACAACCAGTCACGCTCGAGCTAAGGCTAGTAATCCATAAAAGAGGGTGGTCTCTCACAGTCCACTAGCAACTCATAAAACTCATAATCCAACTGATGTTCTCCTACAACTATCCCTATCTTTCCACCAACTTTCTTCCTCTTGACCTGCCCAACCAAGGAATGCACCATTCATTTATCAGGGATCATCCAAGGGATGTACCATTCGTTTATCAGGGATAACCCAAGGGATGTACCATCCCTTTATCAGGGTTAACTTAACGGATGTATCATTCGTTTATCATGGATAGCCCAAGGAATGTACCATTTGTTTATCAAGGTCTCTCTAGCACATGTAACTAGGAATATCTTAGCTGGGAACTCAAGGGAACTTACTGCTAGGAAAACTATCAACAAACCAACAACAACACTTGTTGTTTAGTGCAACTCACACAAGAGTTCACTCTTCAGGCCTGACAACTCAACTCTTCAATTTTCCATCTCCAATTCACTCCAGTTGCACTCGAGAATTCACCCTCCATGGATGCACCAGCTCCAAGCTCTCTCTTCTTCCCTCTCCGACTGTTGTCCCAACCTATACCAATTCCTCTCTTGTGGATTTCCTTTCTTGACTCACACTCTTCCTCAAGTTGATTGTACTCAACCCCCATGTGCCCAATAACTCTGGGACGTGACCACTCACACCCACCCTCTTACATGCTTTCAATAATTGGCTTTGGAAATAGTCAATTAGAAGGATGTGACCACTTACACCCACCCTCTTACATGCATTCAATGATTGGCTTTGGGAACACTCAAGCATAAAACAGAAGGTTGATATACAATTGGCAAGTTTAGGAAAATGGGTTAAATTGATATACATGGGTAATCCCCCCTTTGGCCATTATTCTAGACACTTCCCTATCTTGTGGATCAATTCAACCCCCATCTCTTGTCCATGTCCCCTTAGCAGCTGGCATCACATTTTTATTATTAAAACATTGAAATACAATTCGCATATTACATCGCTTGGTCATAGCCACATATTATATCCACATAAGCATTAATTAAGCTGGGGATTATAATGGGGACGTTACTCTTTGGATTTTGAAACTCTTTGACAAAGTCTTGTCACAACTGATCCACAATTTTTGAATGACCTCGTGAAGCACTTTGCCTACACTTCATATACCACTGTAGCACCCTTTCACATACAATGGTTTGGAATTATACCAATCTATGCTTTTCTAGCTTAAGGAAATTTTACATTCTCATAGAGCTTCTATGAGTACAAATATGTTAAATTATCACTCTTGGATCCTTCGTGTAATTGAAGTTCCACTTCTATCTTGCAACAACAGTCCATTTTGAGAAATAATATTGACGATTAAAAAAACATGTCCTTTCTATTTGACTCCAAGCTGTAACAACTTGTTCTTGAAATGAAAACCTCTACCATTTCATAGTGGGCCAAGGAAAAGATAAAGTGCCATTGTTGGAATGTTGGACTAGAGTAGGCTCAACAAGGAGGGGTATTGAAACCCTGCATTTATCACTTTGGCAATGATGACCATTATTGATAAAACTCCATAAAAATCTAGGTGATACAACCCTAAACAAGATGATTCTACAATCTTTGTTACAAAGATGCATATGATATATCAAGATAATATGCAACTAAATCATGGCATTGATCTCTTATTATACTTTGTTTATAATATAAGTGGTTCTAAAGTTGCAAAAGACAATATCTTATTGGAAAGACTAATAGTTATTAAGATACATACATTGATAGTTTTCTTCATTGTAAATACTTTGATAGTGGGCATGAACAATGCATATATGATATGATAATGTTAATTTTTTTTGGATAGGTTGATAATATGGGATCCTCAAGCCAAACTGAAAGGATCACCAATTCTTGTTTCTTATTGTAAGTTTTTTGTTGTTGTAATATAATTTTTGTCACCTTTACTTACACAAAAAAGGGTCTCCACATTTGGGCAATTAGTAGCATGCTATAGGTGTTGTCCACATAGAGATCGAATAATCCTTCACAACTACATCCATTAATAGTGGAACTACTAATTATTGCCTTCATCTTTATCCTCTAGGCATTAAGTCTCTCAGATGGTAAGGTTAATAATGGAGAACTTGTCTAAATAAGGAGGCAGTTCTTATCATTTCTTAGTTGATTTGGTTTAATACCAGGATAAGGGTGTTGTTGGGAAATAATACCCTACGGACTAGCAAACTAGGGTGAGACTTGCATGCAGATTTTGATCGTAAAGAAATGACCTTTTAACCTACCACCCAAAACCGAAACCCCTCTTTCGTGATGCATGCATGGAAAGGAACTACTAACCTTTTTACTGATGTTTGGTGTAGATCCTCCGTTGAGCTTTGCCCGCTTGCTTGCACTGCTCCTTCCACAACTATCATGCAATCAAGACAAAACACTACGCATGCATGCTACTTTTCTACTTGAGGGTTAGAAATTAAGCATAAATTACACGAATCATAGATAACTCATGCATTGGGACGGGAAAATTATTATTTTATTATTTTCAAAATGAATCAACTTACAATCAAAGTCGAGACCGACCACCGCTCCTTGATCCTGATCCTGGGCTCCTCCTCTTCTTTTGTCCTCCAACTGCTTTGCGTTAATTCTCCTTAGGCTCGAGGAAAGGCTAAAGGGTTGGGACAAATGGATTTGGAAAATGGGCAGAGTTTCTTCGCTATAATTTTCCTCCTCCAAATAGTACCCCTACCCCTTCTTTTATAGGCTAGAAGGAGCTAGGGTTTTGGACGAACTCTCAGCCATGCATGGCTGAGAGTTTCAGTTAATTGACCCATAGCTTTTTGTCTTGTCGGCAACTTTCCTATTTTTGTGTTTTGTTAGGTAAACGCGGGCTGTAGTAGGCCTGCCAGCGTTCACACGCGTGCAGTAATGGGTTAGGGCACGTGTACCTTTACCCAAGAGGATTTTTAAAGAGGTTGTTCAACAGATGTTTTGGCAATGAAGGTATATGAGTTGGCCTGATGCCAGGTAAGCATGTGTGGTGCAATTTAGGGTTATAACAGATGCCCCCTAATGTGTGAGGTCAGAAGAGCATCTGATGGTCGAAATACATTACCAATCTGTACTAATACACTGAACGAGTGAGCCCAAGGATCAAGAATCAGGAGGTATCGTCTGCAAAATAACAAATGTCTCACCAAGGCGGGCATACCCATGCTCGGGATAAAATAGAACCATGGCTACCAATCAAATACACTGTAGATCCATGTCAAATAACTATAAAGAGTAGCCGCGAATAATACACAACGGAGCTACATCTCAAAATCAGAAAGATATACATATAAAGTATCCATCTCCCAGAAGTTGATTCGGCCTGATGGCTGTACTTCAGAGCTTGAGCAACAACTTCAAAATCTTCTAGACTCAAGTAGGAGTGTAATATGAGTGTACAACTGCACTACCTAGAGGTCTTCGATAGCTCGTCGGTTATGGACTTGATAATCTTGATGATCAGACTGAAGGCTTCAGTGATTTCGAACAAAGACTTGATTGGACGTTCAGGATGGCCGGGTATGCGGACAAGAGACATATTGCAGAGGGGCCGACTCAGGCTTAGTGACAAAATTCCCTTGGACAATAGCACGACAAGTGATAAGACTCAGGCAACATATATGTTAATCATAAGTCTACGAAGCAGGAGGCAACGCAAACTCTCCCCATGTCTGGAAGAGTAACCAAACGGTGGAGGACACAACTCTATATAGCGAGGAAAAGCTTCTTAAGGTCGTACTACATCCCATAATCTGATGATCAAACGGATAGATGTGCTTCATCCAAGGGCAACTCATTATGCTGCCAATAAAGAAAATACTTTTCCCATCCTCTTTTTGGGGTATATTTGATTTTTTTGTTCTTTTTGATAATTTTTGAAAAATAATAAAGGAATATTACGTTACAATGGAGGAACGAGTACTGCAAACATACAAGCTCAAGGCACAAGGACAAGACTGATGTTCTGGGGAAATGATACTCGGGAAAAATCCTCCAATGGCCAAAGGTGTTAAGGCGTAGAAGCAAACTGTTACAAGGTTGATGGGTAAGGTATGTAAATGCGGTTGATAGAACACGCAATGGTAATGTCCTTCGTTGTAAGTTTTAACGAGCCCACAGAAGGTAAGCTCGGTGGTTTTTTCATCTTTAGAGAGTCTGAAAAAGCATAAAAGGAAACTCCATTGGGGTACCTTTTTCGACAATTGTCTAGTCGGTTCGAAAAAGGGATAAACTAGCACCGATTAGACGTCAATTCAAAACCATTTTAACGAGTGTGAAAAGGACAAGATCACTCGGCTATTTTTTCACTTTTAAGGAGTCTGAAAAAAGCTTAACTATGGACTCCGTGAGGAATGTTCTTCTGGACCATTTAACGAGTGTGAAAGAATAAGGTCACTTGGCGATCTTTTCAATTTTAGGGAGTCTGAAAAGAGCTTAACTATGGACTCTGTGGGGGTTTCTTTTTCGTAAATTTAGTCCCTCAGGCCGAAAAAGGAATAAAATTATACCTGAGGATACTCTTCTAAAGAATGGGAATTCAATAGAGTATTCCTTTGTTCGTACAGTTGGCCGTCCAGACCGAAAAAGGGGTAAACTACCGCCGGACAGACGTGACTTCAAATTTCAGTTTAACGAGCGTGAAAGGCCACAAGATCGCTCGACAATCTTTTCATGTTTAGAGGGTTTGAAAAGGGCTTAAAAGGAGACCCCCATTATGTTTTGGGAGTCCAGAAGGTAAGTCAAAGAGTGAAAAAGACCCATACAAATGAGGCTCAAACTCATATTCAGGAAAGACTATACGAAATCTCGAGCCTACAGTGTTGTTAGAAACGACATGGACAACATAATGCAACTAGGACCTACCTAGGGCATCCATGTTTTGGTAAGCTCTCCCACCAAGTTGCGACACTTCTAGAGCAGATATGACGGTTCTGTGTCACAACCGGATGGGATCGATCCTACATCATAAGAAAAAAGGCAACGAGATGCAAAAGCTGGGGTAGAATCCTAACTTATATGCTCAAGTTGATTTTTGAAAAAAAAAAAAAAAAATTTATGGACCGTCAATATATATATTTTTATTTTTATTTTTCGAAACTCAAAAAAAAAAAGAAAAAAAAAAATTTGTCCCAAAACCTGATCAAATCCCTCCCATATAACTCCTGGATCACTCTAAATGGTTTTTGGTATAAAGAAACTGATAAAAGGGCCCAAAAAAGTGACAAAAAGAGGCCAAAAAGTCTATAAATAGAAGTTGGCAGCTCATTATCACCATTGTTGATTTGGAAATTGGCTCTGGAGCCAAAAGACCCCCTTTGCCAAAGATCATGATTCCAGGAGCTACAGTGGACGAAACAGACTTCTGCTTGGACCAAGTAAGTACAAACTCCCTTGTCTAGCTATTCAATACTTCTTTTGTATCATTTAGTTGTGTTTTGGGGGTGGGCATCGACCTCAAAAAGGTCGTCCCTAGGCAAACGCGGGTTGTCCAGGGACAGCCCACGGGTACCCGCGACTGTCACCTCTACAGGCCGCGTTTACCCCCCCCCCGTGTGATGAAAAAGTCAATGAAAACATGTATTGACCCTCCTTTACCTTGTTTTTGTTGGCAGGATGTATGTTCAGTGGAGGGAAAGGGAGCATGAGGCCGCCAATGAGTTAGTGGCTGCAGATTCAAATGTTGTGGTCGTGCTGACGCAGTGCGGGTTGGTAAAATTCTTTTTATGTCCGTTCATGCGCGCGCAACCAAGGCTACTGAACGCCTTGGTTGATTACTGGCACCCTGATGTAGAGGCATTCATGCTAGAGGGGAAATCCTTGGTGCCCACCACCGAGGATATTTACTTTTTGACTGGCCTCTCAAGGAGAGGGGAACCAGTCAACTTTCAGACATTTCTTGCGGGGCCGAGCAAAGTCTCGAAGCTGATTGATGAGTACTGTGAGGCTGAGACCGATCATAGAGGTTCATCGGTACCTGTTAGTAGGATTACCAGCCTCGCCCTACAGACTGTTTTATTGCTCATTGGGCGGATTACTGGCTCAACAGCCGTGCACCAGGCTTCGCGCGCACAGATGAACTATTCGATCCAGTGCATGAATGCACAAATTTTTGATTGGAGTACCACACTGTTGGAGTGCATGAAGAGTCAATTGACATCTTGCCGACAGCGGACACACAAGAACTTCGGGTTTGGGACCATCCTGTGTTCATTCTTCTTCGAGAGAGTTCCGTGTTTCAGTCCTCGGCTGACAGTACGAGGACATCTGGCCACTTTCCCCACAGTATGTAGATGGGCAGTGTTACTGCCGTGACAGGGTGGTGGAAGAACCGTGGAGGCCTTCAACGATGACTTTTTTGCTTGGTTGTCACGACAGATCCTGGCGATAGAGGACTACCCATATGCGGGGATCAACTTCTCCAGAGATCCAGAGATACTAGTGCCTCCTGGTGAGGAGCGAGGGGAGATGGGTAAGTCTCCACCTGTATAGTTTTTTTTTGTTTCCATATGTAATTTTTATGTCTTTTTTGATATATATATCATGTTTTTGTATACCAGAGTTTTTGATGGGTGAACGTTTATTGCATGCAGATGTGGGACCCGTGCGACCTGGCGACTATGCACGGAACAGGCATCGCCCACGACCAGAAGCCATAGTTGTCGCCGCTGGAGGAGCAACAGTAGCAGGGAACCTCCCAGCAGGAGAGGCCGAGAGGGTCCTGAGGCGAATTGAGCGGAACTTTACTGCGCTCACTCGCACAGTTCCCATGGCAAAGATAGAGGACCTGCCGCCCTCCATGCAGACTCATGTTGTGGGGGCACCTCGGACATGGGTCCGATTGTTTAGGCGTTTAGCCCAAGCTGTTCATGATTATAACAGGGCCCATAGGCCCTGAGCAGACTTTAGACTTTTATGTGCCACGAGCACTGATATGTATATATTTTTGGAGGGCATAAGCCCAGTGACTCGTTAATGTTCCCACTCTCGAGGTGCTTGCGCCCATCTATGTACTCTGAGGATTTTATGATGTTTATATATGGTTTTTTATCTCTTTTTGTGTCTTATGGATTATGTGTGCAAAAATGTATTTACATGTTTATGTCCATGATCTTTTTATATGTGAGCAAGATGCCAATCTAAAATGTGATTAGCTAGAGTATCTGTGATTTGATTTAAACTCCTAGGAACATGAAAATATGTGATATAATCAAAGTTGTGTTCCAAGAGACGTACCCTAATGAATCGTCGGTGTAAAGTTGGGTCATGAACTCGGTATATTCTATTTAGCTGCGACACAACCAGTTGAGCGTCTAGATAGACCCAGAGATGAGAGATACCCAATGACAATGCGTCACGAAGCAACTCAATAACTGCACTATACTCGACAACATTATTCATGGTGTTACCTAAGCATATACCTCCAGAAGATAACAACTGACCCTGTGGTGTAAAGATTACCCAAGCTGCGGAGGCAAGCCTCTGCGTGTGTCGACTAGCACCGTCCGCATACCCAACGAACACCTCAGACTCACTTGACATTTGCCATATTGACGAAATATAACATCAATGACATGTCCATAACACTTTTTTTAAAAGAAATGTAAAAAATTAATAGTACAAAGACTATACATATGTTACAAAAAGTTACCCACAGTGACCTTTCTATGAGTAATACTTCTTGAGGTAGAGCCCATTTCTAGGCTCCGCCAAAGCATTCCCTTCAAAATCGACCAAACGATAAGTGCCCTTTTTTAAAACCTCCTTAACAATGAAGGGTCCGAACCACATGGGTTTAAACTTTCCTGCCCCCAGGGGGTCCTTATCTTGGTCATAGACCAGGACAAGGTCGCCCTCAGAAAAAACCCGAGGACGAACGGACCTATCATATTGACACTTGAATTTATGTTTATGAGCCTCGTTGGCCAGGGCCGCATTGCGACGCTGTTCATCAAGCTGCTCAAGGTGTATTAACCGTTCTTCAAGTGGAGAAGTGTCTAGCAATAACTGTACAACCAATTTCAGAGATGGGATTTGACATTCGATGGGCAAGACTGCCTCCAGCCCGTAAACGAGTTGGAAAGGTGAGAAACCGGTTGCAGTCTTAACTGACGTTCGGTAAGCCCATAATGCTGAGTATAACATCAAATGCCAGTTTGACTTGGCTGAGTTTATAGTTCGTTGTAGAATCGTCTTAAGTGTTTTGTTTACAGCTTCCACCTGCCCATTGGCTTGGGGGTAGTAAGGTGATGAGTGTTCCTGCCATAACCCAAGCTTTGACGTTAACTCGGTCATCATTTGATTCTGAAAGTGACTACCATGGTCAGCGACAATCTCTCTCGGGACACCGAACCTTGATATAATTTGGTTGAATAAAAAGAGAGTTGCAGTCTCTCCATCATCTTTGAACGTCGGCATAGCTTCGACCCACTTAGTGAAGTAGTCGACAACTACGATGATATAGCGGTGCCCCCTTGCTGACAGGGGGTTGCATGTAGTGTAATCAATCCCCCATTTAGTGAAGGGACCAACTGTGATGACAGGAAACATGGGAGCTGGATGTGCCCTCATCTTCCGAGAGAAGATTTGGCACGGATGGCACTTCTTGACCGACTCGATACAATCTTTCATAAGTGTGGGCCAGAAGTAACCTGCTTGTAAAATCTTTTGGGTTGTTGCCAACCTAGATAAGTGACTACCACAGGCTCCTGTATGACAATCGTTGAGCACTATGACGACCTCCTCATGAGTGAGACATCGACGCAAGATGCAGTCTACACCTCTCCAATACAACGTATCATCGAGTATTAGATAATTCTTATCCTGATGGCATATCCGCTGACGCTCGTCACGAGAAGCAGAGGTAGGGCACTCCATAGTATGGAGATAGATCAGTATATCTTCGTACCAGGGGTCTGAAGATTCAATCAAAAACATATCCCCCCGGATAGGCAATTCTTCAGGCACAACGTCACCTGACACAACTGGAAGTTCCGAAATAAGATCTGTGAAGACCAATGGCTTCTTGGAATTTACTGAAACGAAGTCTAAGTCAAATTCTTGGAGGATGACCATCCATCTACTGATTTTTCCGCCGATAACTCGTCGTGTCGACATGTACTAGAATGGATTCACGACAGCAACGACGGTGGTCTTGCGAAACAGAGCATAGTGACGGAACCGTTGAACAGCATGAACTGCTGCCAACACAAGTTTTTCTAGATGGGAATAATTAAGTTCCGGTCCTACGAGGCCTCGGCTCAGGTAATAGATCACGTATTCTGAAAACGAATCATCTTCCTAAACTAAAACCATGCCTATGGTTGACTCTGCGGCAGTCAGATATAATAAGAAATCTTTGTTATAATTAGGTGGTTGTAGCAGAGTTGCAGTTGTGAGAGCATGTTTTAATGCGTTGAAAGAGCATTGAGCGGCTCCATCTCAGAAAAAGGGAACATCTTTCTTCAGTAAACGCATAAAGCCCTTGGTGATTTCGGCATAGTTGGCGATGAAGCGTCGTAAGAAGTTCGCCTTGCCTTGAAGACTTTGAAGTTGTAAGATTGTGTGTGGGGGGGGCAACTGGATTATTGCCTCCACCTTAAGAGGATCCACCATGATCCCTGTTGTTGATACGATGAAACCTAACAAACGTCCCGACGTGATGAAAAAACTACACTTGTTGGGATTCAAGCGAATCCTGAAGTAGCGACAACGTTCGAAGATTAGTCTGAGGTGCATAGGATGATCCTTTCGCTTGCGAGAGCGTGATGCTAAATCATATAGATAGGCCTCGACTATATGTTTGAGGTCATGAAACGCAAAAGACATGGCTCGCTGGAAAGTGGCTGCAGCATTCTTGAGGCGAAAAGGCATCTTACGATAGGCAAATGTACCCCACGGACAAATGAATGTCGTTTTGTGTTGGTCCTCAAGCTTGATTTGAATTTGATTATAACCCGAAAAACCATCCATGAATGAAAAGGATTCACAACCGGCACATTCATCAATGATTTGGTCAATGAATGGGGTTGGATAATTATCTTTTGGACATGCCTTGTTCAGATCACGGAAATCGGTACATACACGAATCATGCCTTGTTTTTTATCGACCGGCACGGGGTTTGACACCCATTGAGTCAAATGAATAGGGTAAATGAACCCTGCCTTAAGCAATTTCTCAACCTCAGTCTCAATGGCTGCTGCTTTCTTAGGACTAACTGGACGAAGTTTTTGTTGAACAAGCTTGGCATAAGGATACGTTGTGATTTCATGTTCAACTATTTTCGGATCGATACCTGGCATTTCCTCATAAGACCAGGCAAAAACGTCGCAGAACTCTTTGAAAAGGTCCTTGTAAATCTGAATCTCTTCGGGGGAGCAATTCGCCCCGACGAAGACATTCTCCACGACGCTAGGGTTGCAGGAGATGTTGATAGGTATGGTTTCAGCGATAGTCGCCATATTGCCCTTAGCATAAATTTTCTGTGTAGCTAAGAGGTGAATAGGACACGACTGATCTCCCATCATGGTGATAGTGAATTCTCCTGCCTCGATTCGGTGTAACTCTGGGAGGAAATATGATCTGTGATGAAGATCATCCCAAGGTTTGTCCAGACTAGTCATTGCTTCGATTACTGCTTCGTCGGAAGGCAAGATTAAGTCTAACAAATCGGTGGTAGCCAGAGAATCTTGAGCCCAAATAGGCTCTGGAAGTGGATCCAACTCTTGTGCGGGAGTCAGATTAGGGTTAGCTGAAGCTTGCTGGACTAAAGAGTATGCTACTTCAATAGCCAACAAGGGCATGGACATGCCAGAGTGCCCTATCTCATCCATCGTGGCTGATGGGGAAGGAAGAATCCACAGATCCTCAAAGTAAGTCGTGTGGAACGACGAAACGTGAAAAATCTCAGCCTTGTGGTGATTCGATATGAACTTGACATCATTATGAGGAGGTGGGTAATCGAAGGTACCCATCAAGGATGGGCACAAACCAACTCCCACATTAACGACACCGGGTTGAGGATTATCTATCATGGGAACCGTGGATGCCCCCAAAGATGGGTCAGGTCTAGAGAAGGACAATTGATCGATGGTCACTATCCGGCCTTCGTGTGGAAACAACAAGACTCGAAAAACTGTAGCAACCACGGATTGCATAGCATAAGTCCAACTTCGACCTAACAAGAGGTTATAGTCGACGGGGGCATCGACTACCTCTACTTCGACGCACACGGTCTTCCCTCCTAACTGTACAGGGAAAGAAGGAACGATGCCATGTGGTCGGAAAGAACGACCGTCGAACGCAGTGAGGAGAGTAGGTGATGGAGACAAAGCGGGCTGACCAATGGCCTTCCAACATGCTAATGACATAACACAAGGCGAAGCGCCCTCATCGACCACCGTGCGGAAGATATTCCATGTAAAAATTTTCGTGGGATGAGCCACTACTATCTGAAACACGACGTTGTAAGGCAGACGAGGTTTTAAGTTGGTCGTATCTAACATGATGGTACCCGGGTTACAAGTCTCAGTAGAGCCTAAAGCAGTCAACAAGGCTTTCCTCTGAGCAGGGCAGCTTTGGAGGACCTCCAAAGCAGACATCGCACAAGGGGTTTGTGATAATTCTGGGTGGCCCTTGCATTTGGGTTGTGAGAAGCTTTCTTAAATGCACCCTTTGGAATGCGTGTCATTGTTTCACCCAACGTCTTCTCGATTTGTAGAGGAAGAGATGGGATCTCAACTTCTTTACCCTTCTCAGAGGCGCTTGGTTTACTATAGTCGTGCGCTCTAGTTGTTATTAAAGCATCACCCCTAACCATATATACGTTCGCGAATGAGGAATTGTTTGGAGGAGGGCAGGTTTCCTGACTGCCCCCTTCGGCACTTGTAGAGGCTTGAGTTAAATTTTTCCCATGCTGAAAGGGATTAGTCAACACAACTTGTTGTTGTTGTGTGACAAACTTCTGGGCCTCTGCAATTCGAGGACATAGATGGGTCGGGTGGTCTTCCACACACAAGTTGCACGGATACCTCGCCTTTCATTTTTCCGTGGTGCCCTCGCCAGCATTACCAGTGGGTTTTTTCTCCCACTTACCCTTCTTTCGTTGTTTTTTCTTCCCTTCAGGCTGTTGGGTGGCCTTTGGGTTAGTCATCTGCACGGAGTGTACTTCCGAGGTTTGGGTAGGAGGAGCAGCCAAAGCAGTAGTCTGGCTGGTCGCTGAGTGTTGTATAGACAACTGTTGCAATTGCTCAGCGGGCTTGGTTTGTGCTGACCCAACAATACCATCGGCATGTGGTTCAGCTCTCTATCTAGTTTTATCCATTATTGATCGTGGTGCATCCGGCAAGATGTTGTACAATAAACCAGACTGAGAATATATGAGCTCAAACTGTTGAGCTCTCATGATGGCATCTTCTTCGGAGAAAACTCCTGAAGTCGCGACGCCTTTGGATAATTGTGGGACTAAAGACTTAAGGAACCACTCAAGCAGGAATGGTGGTGGGACTAGTACTTTGATTAGACTCTTTCGACGTCTCCACTCTCAGATATGATCAGAGATATGGTCCATTGTTGTCTGTTTGAAATTAGCAAGTAGCTCTGTGCCAGCGTTGTATCTCACAGGTAACTAGAAATGGTTAAGGAAGGCCATTGCCAGTTCGCCAAAAGAAGAGTATTGTGAGCGATCGAGCTCGATGTACCATTTCGCGGCACTCCCGATAAGAGTGCATTGAAACAATCGCAACTGGACAGATCATCTTTCAATGAGTTAGATGAACACCAAAGATGGAAGGTAGTCACGTGATCACTTGGATCTTCGTTAGGCTTGGCCTCGAACTTTGGAATGTCTGAAGGCAACTTCGTTGGCATAGGAGGCCAACGTGGATCGTGACAAATATGATCATTTAACAACCTTGTCAAATCTGGCAAGTGTAACGTCGCCAGGAATGGTAGTTTGGGTTGCTGCTGATAGCCTGGGAAAAAGGGTCCTGGAGTTTGACTGGCACCAGGTTGCCAGGAAAAGTTTGGTTGCTGGCCCAGATTCTGGTAGAAACCATGGCCCTGACCAGCGTAAGGATTTTGCATCTGTGGAGACATCATTGGCTGATTCCCCATAAAGGACATCGAATGTTGGGCATGCATCGTGTTTGAAGGACTTTGGGAAGTATTACCCCATGCCGGTCCTGATGGGAGAGGCATAGAAGTCTGTCCAGGGTTCCATTGACTGTGGAAAGAATTACCCCAAAACTACATTCCATAGGAGGGAACAGATCCTTATCTTGAGTTCCAAGGTCCTGCTATATGTGCCCCCGATGCAGGAATAGTACCCTGCGCCGGAGTAGACTGTCCAAAGATGGGAGTGCCCCCAGATGGGAAAGCAGTGGATGCGAAAGTGTTGTTACCAAACGTCCCGTTCCAAACAAACGATGATGAACCTACCGACAGAGTTTGCACAGGTGTTCCTTGACTCCCAGCTCCAAACGAACTCCTGTGTGCAGGCTGCCCGGAGGACTGCTGATGCAGACCACCAAGCAAAGGGGACGAAGGAGAGATATGACCTCCAACGTAAGGAAAAGCATTAAAAGGGACAGGAATTCCCCCAAGTTGACCTTGCAGAGGAGCGTTAGAGCTCCCTGCCCCCAGACCCAAAGTCTGTAAAGTGGAGTAAGTGAGTGCAGGACTTGTACCTGAACTAGGCAAACCGTATGAGAATGGAGGGCCTGTCGCACTAGGTGTGAAGGGATTTGTGGCCGCCGCAATAGATGGGATCGGTCCACTGTGCGACGTAGTTGTGGCCAAGACCGTAGTGGCTCAGACTGACGACGACAAGTTAGGAGATGTTTCTCCTGTGGTAGCAATGGTGGTGGGAATGGAAGAGTTCCCAGAGGAAGTAACAACGTTTGGTTCCATAACTGTGTGAGGCACTGACAAGTGTTCGTAAAATTGGATTGGTACAATGACTGATGGCCAAGTATCAGTGGTTGGGGTTTCAACCGAGCCAAGATTGACGATTGATTCCTCCGGGAGTTGTTCGGGCACAATGGTTTGTAACCCGGTTGCTTCGAAAGACCCTTGTTGGTCTAGCTTCCGCCTTAATGGTGGCGGGGGTGGCTCCAGTATAACCGACGGAAGGCCCAGGAGCCTTCGTGGCCGGCGGAGCTCGGGATCCTCCACTGTGTGAGAAGATCCAAGACACGCTAAGGTATTCTACACGATCAAACAATAACACACACTAAAAAAGAAGCCTCTAAGAGATAAGACAAGCAATCACTAACTATTTTGAAGAACAATTACAACAACCAACACTAGAGCAACTTACCGGTGCAAGTGCAACTCGAAAACGGAAGCACCCTCCGGGTATACTCTGCAAAGCATGGCCCGATGTCTGTCTTAGGTACCACTGTATACCCCCGCAGTCACCTGTGTATGTCCCTAAAAAGATTGGCAACTAGTTTGCCAGCACGCGAACAATCACCAGGCAGGTACAGTCGATAGTCAGGTAGACTACAATGAGCAGGGTATCAAGCCTGAAACCTGTCAAGGGTATCGAGAGAAAATGGTCCGGAACACAACTGAGGACCTCGAACGAATTCGAGACCCACGAAGCCCCGTGGCAAATGAAAACGACGAAATCCCAAAACAAATCCTCGATATGTGTTCTCCACTACGATTGGTCCGGCTTTGGAGGGGTTATCTCCGCTACCTTTCCTTACGCGACCTCGTGTTTATCCCTGTGTTAGAGGGAAGTCCCGGATAACTTCCACGAAACTTGACTTCTACACTCCCTATCACATACTCCAATGTTTGGTTTTGAGTGGCCTTGGAGAGTTTCCTCTCCAACCTAATCCAAGGCCCTAGTCCTGAACTAGTTTGTGAACCCTACAAACAAAAAGTCTAATAGATTTTAAATTAGCGTTGCTTTTATGGGTTTTTTTACATCACAGGATATGAAGGTGAAACTGATGATGTGTAAAGACTCAAAGCAAAAACGAATGAAAAATGCTGTAAACAAAAACTTTTACTGAATGCAAAAATCAACAACTTTTGACAAAGAAAGACTTCTTTTTCTTTTCAATTTTGCTAAGATTTCATGCGGCAAACATAAAGGAATTTTCGCTCAACTATGAGCTACTTATGTGCTAAATGCATTGCAAAAACTTATGAACAAAAAGACTTCTCCCTAGCTATTGATGCAAC
>ML781725.1:634554-651362 GCA_009831015.1 Picea engelmannii
CAAAACCAAGAAAACCAAACAAAATTCTGGCTTAAAGCGCAGATCGCAAAGAATCAAAGCAAAGACACACAATGACAATCAAAAAACACAAATTCTTCCGCTTGTCTAAAAACCATAAAACAAAATCTTTCTTTTTAATCTTTTCTATCAAATATCAACTAAGAAAAAACAGGGTAAGGATAAGAGGCCCTAACCTACTGACTGTGTGACCCTAGACTCAAACACCTTAGAGGAACACTTCTCGCCACAGGAGGGGATGACTGCCCCACCTTGATTGAAAAGCAGCCTATCAAGCACGCTATTGTCACTGAAACAACACGCGTGCAAACGCGTGCTGAGCTACCACAGAGCGCGTGTACCCGCGGACTGCACTTGCACATGCCGCGTGTATGTATAAACTTTAAGACAAAACTAACACAGCAGCCCAGACCAGGAAGAGGCCTCTGGTATTGATAACCAGGGTCTCTTAAAGGATTGGATGCTTCTTCTTAACATAAAAGAAAAATAATTGCAAGGAATAACAAAACACGATAAAGCAAACTGAGACAAGACTATGAACTAGCAAGACTCAGACAAGATCCAGAAAAGCCCCCTGAGAATGTATAATTCTGACAGGGAAGAGGAGGACCGCCTCTCAAGCTCTCTGAACTCCTACACACTACTGAAACCTCTGCAACAGGCGTTCAAACGCGGGCTATAGAAGGTTAGGGCGCGGGCACACGCATGCAGGCCTTCTGCAGGCCACGTGTATCTCTGTGTGTCCCGAAAATTGCCGTCAAACAACAGTCAGGGAAAACTGGTATAGAGAACCAGGCTCCCTGCTAGCTCAGGCCTTACTGAAAAAGACAGGCAAAGAAACAAAAAATCTAATCTCTTAAACTACCCAAAAACTCAACTAAATCCGGAAACCCTAAAGAGTATCTATCCCCAGTATGGTCGCCAATTCTGTTGTTGGGAAATAATACCCTACGGACTAGCAAACTAGGGTCAAACTTGCATGCAGATTTTGACCGTAAAGAAATGACCTTTTAACCTACCACCCAAAACCGAAACCCCTCTTTCGTGATACATGCATGGAAATGAACTACTAACCTTTTTACTGATGTTTGGTGTAGATCCTCCGTTGAGCTTTGCCTGCTTGCTTGCACTGCTCCTTCCACAGTTATCCTGCAATCAAGACAAAACACTACGCATGCATGCTACTTCTCTACTTGAGGGTTAGAAATTAAGCATAAATTACATGAATCATAGATAACTCATGCATTAGGACGGGAAAAGTATTCTTTTATTATTTTCAAAATGAATCAACTTACAATCAAAGTCGAGACTGGCCACCTCTCCTTGATCCTGATCCTGGGCTCCTCCTCTTCTTTTGTCCTCCAACTGCTTTGCGTTAATTCTCCTTAGGCTCGAGGAAAGGCTAAAGGGTTGGGACAAATGGATTTGGCAAATGGGCAGAGTTTCTTCGCTATAATTTTCCTCCTCCAAATAGTACCCCTACCCCTTCTTTTATAGGCTAGAAGGAGCTAGGGTTTTGGATGAACTCTCGGCCATGCATGGCCGGGAGTTTCAGTTAACTGACCCATAGCTTTTTGCCCCGTCGACAACTTTCCTATTTTTGTGTTTTGTTAGGTAAATGCGGGCTGTAGTAGGCTTGCCAGCGTTCACACGCGTGCAGTAGTGGGTTAGGGCACGTGTACCTTTACCCAAGAGAATTTTTAAAGAGGTTGTTCAACAAATGTTTTGGCAATGAAGGTATATGAGTTGGCTTGATGCCAGGTGAGCATGTGTGGTGCAATTTAGGGTTATAACAAAGGGGAAGGTTGTATATTGAGTCTCTCATCGATCCTTTCCGTATGAGCAATATTGAGAAAGACTTTTTCTTTAGTGGCATCTCTCAATTCCCCTTTCAAGTGGAACTTAATTAGCTACATGCAAAAAGCATTCCCCAATTTCTAATCAAATTTGCTAAGTAGCCAAGCTCAATTGCCATTTATTTTGGTTAGACTTTGGATTTATAAGGTACACTTTCGAGAAAAAAAATCATCCAAGCATAATTGTTTTGATAGATAATTTTATCTATGTCTAGCCATTTAAAATGAAGAGTCTTTATTGTGATCCACTGCCGTGCATGCTAGATATGAGGTGCCCAATAAATGTCATTCTTTATAATGCCTCTTCCCAAATAATATGCACTAAGCAATTGTGCTATGCCAACCTGGATCCATCTTAACCCCATATCTATCAAGTATTTAGAGGGATCAAATCCCTCCAAGATGCAAACATTTTTGATAGTGCAAAAAATAGATGAAAGATTTGCACCTCAAAGGATTTTATCCTCCTAGTGCTTGCAATATCTAAGATTAAGATGGATTCAGGTCGATTTATAAACATATTGTGAATTAATCTATTATTATTATTAAGCAAGTATGAAAACATTTCTAATTTTTTTTCTATATTTTAGCTAACATCAATGACCAATACAATGTCCCCCATATTGTGTTGTAGAATGCACCTCTTAGTGTAATAAGTGAGACATCCAACTCCAAAGTTTTACAACCTTCAAGTATTTTTGTAAGTTAAGCTCCTCACTAGAGAAGGGCTAAACAAATAACTATATGGCGTGAGTACGTATTTATGCTAAGCATTGATGCAAGAGGAAATAATAATCACCCTTGAACACAATCACACTTTAAAGGATATAATAGCCACTAGATTCAATCCTATTTCTCCAATGGATTACATGGGAGTTTCAATGGAGACGTGGGAGCTTCAATGTCTTAATTTTGCAACTTATAAATATGTTGCTACTTATTTATTTAGACTTAAGCAAATTTATTTATTTTCCATAAATTTTTGAATTTTATGTAGATTTTAACCTTGTACAATTATTTACTGCAAAGAGATTTTCAGTAAAAGAACAAAAAAGATACAATGGAAAATACAAACATTACACATAGATTTCTCCTCTGGAAACCCAAATCGTGAAAACCAACATCTTCTATATTCATTGATAGTGATACATTGTTTACAATACAATATACATATAGGAGCCAACGACATCCAAAACCCTAACCCAATGACCTGGATTAGTCAACAACCCTAATTCCTTAACTGGAAATAGAAAACCATTGGCAAAAACCATGTGCAAAAAACTGCCCAACAATGGACACGAAAATGGAGGTGACATAAAAAATGAGGCAAAAATGCGACATGTTTCCCAAGGCAATTTTTTTTTCTCAAAAAACACTACCCCCAAACCTCCACACATGAAGGTTATTGCCCACCTCAAATTTCCCACGCGCCCAACACAATGTAACAAATAATATAACACATATTCAACATTTTAAACTAAATTAATTTTTATATTTTAAACTATTTTAAATTTCAAAATTTCAAACACTCCTATTCTTTATAATCACAAATTAAAAATTATAATATTATTTATAATCACAAATTAAAAATTAATATAATATTATTCATATTACAAATTTTAATAAATTGATTTAAAATAAAACTTAATTAACAAATAAATATGATACCATTCTATTTCTTTCCCACTTTTATATGTCAACTCAATAACATAACATATCTTGAAATTTTATTCTATTATCAAGTACGTGTTCCATACACAACTCTCTCAAAATGATCAATTGGCCTTGCTATGTCAACTCAATACCATAAGATATCTCAAATTTTATTTTTTATTATCAAGTACTCATTCCATACAGAAGTCTCTAAAAGAGATCAATTGGCCTCGTGGCCTTTTAATTTTTAAATTGAAGCTTTATGCTTATTCTTTTTCAACAACTATTCAAATTATATCATTTGGTTCCCATTGAATGTGACTTCAAATTAAGACAAGAGACAAGTTACACTTTAGCTATCATAATCAATAAGCATTTTGTTTTGAAAACTAGGTTTCATTTTGTTTTGAAAATTGTTGGGCAGAAAATGGTTGGGCACTTGATTGATTGATATGATTGACATCTTTTTTTATTTTATTTTAATATTGATATTGATATCAATATGTAATTTTATTGATATTGAAAACTAGGTTTCATTTTGTTTTGAAAATTGTTGGGCAGAAAATGGTTGGGCACTTGATTGATTGATATGATTGACATCTTTTTTTTTTTCATTTTAATATTGATATTGATACCAATATGTAATTATTATTTATAAAATATAGTTTTTTTTTATTTTTTTATTTTTTATTTTTTATTATGAAATAAAAGGCGAAAATATATAATTTTATTAATATTGATATCAATATATAATTATTATTTATAAAATATAGTTTTTATTTATATTTTTATTATAAAATATGAAATTGAAAATATTTATTTAAACATAATAAACCAAATGATATTAAAATAAGTTGTTTATTAGACTTTAGGTAAATAAAACAATAAATATGAATAAGTTTTATAATGCAAAAGATAATACATCTTTAGTTTTGGTAATGAATTTTATAATAAACTTGAAACATAAAAATAAATTATTAAAATTTCATAATTTTTTATGTCCAAAGTAGTATATAAAATAGGACATGGTCAAAATTCCATATAATAAGATTTCAAACAAAACTAAACCCTGTAATACTTTGCAAGAAAATCACCAAAGTACAAGTACTTTAGTTGGTAATAATAATTTCTACCCCACCACCTCCAGATGGATCATTGATCATCGTTTGAACGAAACCCAAACTATAATTTGGGTAGCTGGATTGCTTCACATTCTCACATGACATTTGGCTCGACGTCCGCTGTCAGATCATGTGACCAGAGAGGGTTTTGCGTGACTCTATGCAGTCGTCATAAATTAGACTTTGAACGGTACAACAGTCAAGTCAATGCGTTACGGTCGCAGAAATTGCCATATATAGATGACCCAATGCCGTTAATTGCAGGATCAGGGAGTATTCTCTCTTCTTCTATATTTCGTTCTCCTCAGTGCGGCACATTAGTAAAGGGCCCTCTGTTCGGTTGATTGCTGTACTGTCAGTTTCTCTTTAAAGCGGTGAGTACTATAATCTTCATTTCATTAGCCTGCCAACTTGCATGCCATGGCTGTTTTGATGACCTAGCTTTAGCTTTAGCTTTGCTTTATTTGATTCTACCCACCAAACTCTCACAAACATTTTGTCTTCTCAAATACCTGTTTTTGTGCATAATTGTGAATTTGTATATGGTAAATATTTCTGGGTTTCTCTTCTTTCAATAAAATTGTCAGGAAAACACGCGCGCAGATCGATCCGATGCATTGAATTGCAGGATCGAGAGGTGGACAGTCTTTGATTGAGTTCAATTTTGGACGTTCACTTGTTTTTCTGGTAAACCACTTTGCTTTGTAAACCCATCTTGTCTTTTTAATGGTAGCTGCCTAGCTCAAGACTGCTTATTATACTCTGTTATGTTAAGGGAAATTTTACACTGCATGGAGTAATGGAAATTTCCTCGCTACTTCTCTGCTCCACATGGTGGTTTTTTGTTTTGTTTTGTGTATATTAATGCAGTAGTCATCTTTTAAGATGAGTAAGATATGTACATACAGAGGGTATTTCATACAGAAAAACAATGGGTTGTAGATGCAGCCACCACAAGCTCTTAGCTAGTAACATTAGACTTCCGGAAAACAAAATAACCTATGTCAAAATACAAAATTACCTTATAGGCTGAATTAGCAAGTACATCCAAAGCATAAATAATAAAAGCATAGTCCTGGGCCAATTGGCGCACACAGTCCAAACATAAACATTCATAAACTTGTTCCCTTCTGGAATCATGCCTGCATATGTAAATCAATTTTGATTTCAGAGTCTGTAGAAATAGGCACACACTTTTACGATACTGGCGTGTTATTACTGGTATTCACCTCAATGTACTGGTTGGATTTCTTTCCTGGCAGATTATAATGGACATTTACTTTAAGGTACTTAGCTGATCCCCCTTTTGGGATACGATGAATTGTTGGTGGATCAGTGGCCTTTAGAATCCTGGGATTAGAATTTAGGAGTTCTTAGTATGGTGTGCCAGGCTTGGTAGTTGGTGTGGAAGGAGGTCTTAGAAGCGGTTGGGATTTTTTTTTTAAACCGAAACTGGGAAACTTTGTATGATAAAAGCTGCAGCAGAAATTACAAAACAGCTATTCAGAGATTGCAGGCATGAATAACAGCCTTCCAAAATTTTAAAGCAAAAATTATAGAAGTTTGAAAATATTACATCCTGTTGGTTCCTGCTTAAATCTTGCATGTATAAACCTTAAAGAAAACTCCTAGTATTCTAACTGATTTAGTGAACATTTAAAATTACCGGAAAACTTGGCGGCTGATTGCTTCCTCCTGTCCATGATTGGATGGAAGAGAATTCTGTTTCTCGAGGTCCATGTCCTCTAGCATCTGGTACACAGTAAATTTCTCCTTTAACTCAGCGTGACCTGAAGTTATAGACATTCTCTGATTTGATGCTGCTGATTGAGAGTTTTTGCTCAAATTGATTACCATGTTTCTCAACATTCTGCACTCAGCCTCCAATTCATCCACTTTCTGCTTCTGCTGAACACTAGAGTTCATGATTGTTGTAGTCTGGGATGTGTACTGATGTTCATTTTCATGTACCTTGGAGGTCACTGAGAATATTGAGGTTCGGTTGCACTGAATTGATTCCTCATGGTTTCTCAATATTCTTTTGAATTCCTTCACCTCTCTATAGTCCATGATGACAACAGGCCAGGGAAAGAAACAAAACATATGGGAAAATGGCTAAGGGTCAACCCGGTATGCAGGGGAGAAAGCCTCAGAGAATTGGAATAGAGGGAACTTTCTTTTCCACAGAAAGCAGTGCAAGGGTCCAGATCAATGTTTAACAATACCAAAAGATAGGATGAGTGAGGGACCATGGTGCGGAATAGTAGACCACATTGACCAGAGCACAGAACAGACCTCAAAGGTATCACCCAGAAAAGGGAATCCACAGCACACCAGAAAACCAAGAAAACGAACAGACCTATGCCAACCAAATATTGCAGTAGACGAGAGGCCTGGAAGCTTATAAAATCAAATAGAGCCAGATACTTGAATTGAACCCCACCTTGAGCGTGCTTGAGAACCAGAAGCCAGAACCACTAGAAGAAATCGCCTATATCACTGTTAGTAGAAATTAAGACCAAGATACCAAAGAGGTAACCAACAACTTGAAGAGAGTCTTACCAGATTTGGCCGAGCCAACCTGCAGTCTTTGTCCTTGTAAGCTCATTCCCCACACCTATTCATAATCCCACAACGACAGGGCATTTCTTTCACACAGGGTTCAAAAGACTGCACAGACATTACTTCCAGCATGTGAGAGGAGGAAATGCCTGTCCTTTTGAATCTGGGCTCCTTACATAAAATCTGCTGTTGTTTATTGATTGACAAGTGGCTATTAATGTGTTTGATAATTGCCCACCCCACAGATACTTTTAGGATTATTAAGGAATTGGGTACATGCTCCACCCATCTTTTGTCCAAATGACACCAGTCGTGTAAACTGCTGTTTTGTTAGCCAACATATCAGCCTGGTTGTTAAATTCTCAAAAACCCGATGGAATGAGATCTTATGAAAGCATTCAATTTCCTTGTGGACTCGGGCAACAATCGAAGCTAATTTGGTATCATAGGGGGTTGCCTTTGAGACTATTAGGCTGATGATTATGCTTGAATCCCCAATGATGATCAGAGAATTCAAACTGACATTTTAGCTAGGAGGATACCTTGGTACAGAGCGTAAACCTCTGCTTGATTATTGGATGCCCTCCCAAGACCCCAGGCAAATGAATTTTCCAGATTTCCCTCGGGATCCATAATGATCCCCCCTGCACCTGCCACCCCTAGAAGCAGTTGGGATTTGGCTGCAAGATCAATTTGGACATTCCTCTTGGACACAAGACATATTGTTTTAACCTTTTCTTTTGCAGAAAGGATATTTGTTAAGAAAGGCTTTCGTACTTCTAATTTGCAGATCAGATGAACAAAAGATGGGTTGTTCAGGACAATGAAGCTAGAAGGCTTCAACGGTTTTAGGACACCTGGAAAGGTCACTAGCTTTTTAAGTCTAGAGTGCTTGGGTGAGCTAATTCAAATGTCTATGGGGATTCTGCTCTTGCAATGGCATTTTGCCCTCATCTTTACAACATTGTTGGAAACCTAATCTGCTAGGGTTATGGTATTAGCTACTTGTGAAGGAATATGAAACATCAAGTGATAGTAATGGCCATTGGGAGTCCACGAGACCTCTTGGAAGATGAATCCAAAGGTCACATCAATGTATTTATAGATGTATCATGTCAATGAATAATACAATCACGGCTATCTCTACATTCGTGTGTTCTATTAGTGGTATCAGAGCATAGGTTAACTCCATGATATGTTCCCTTGGCTTTTCCTTTCCTCTTGCGAACAGAAAACGCTTCCTCTCTACTTGGCTAAGCCTTCTTCATCCACGACTGGATTGTAGGAGAGATCTATTCTCGTCGTAGAACCAACTAGAGACTTTGTAAAGACTTGCTTTGTAAAGGCAAAAATTCTATCTATATACCATATTCGGGTTTGATTATGAGATCGGATCAATTGCTCATCGTGCTATTGATAGATCAACTGAGAAGTGTCCAATCATTTTGTCAATTTGAAGAACCACATCCTGGTATTTCTGGTGAGTTAGACTAGATACGAGATTTATCCACTAATTGTCCTCCTAGCTTCCCCAAGACATCCTTCTTGAGATCGACCAACATTCCATGCTGATCTACACTCGAGTGCATTCTAACTGTGAGCTCCGGCATCAAGTTGTTGATGATTACAACTTCGTGAGACATCCTCCAGGACACAGACTGAGTGAGTCGACCTGTGAGAGAGCCCATGTGTTGGGTGTGTCGTTCCTCTCTGGACTGAGATGAGACGATGTGTGCCCTTGTGTGGGGTGAGGATGCCCATGAGATGGGTGTGTTGTTCCTCTCTGGATTGAGATGAAACGATGTGTACCCCTGTGTGGGGTGAAGGTGCCCATGTGATGGGTGTGCGTTAGACTCTGGACTGAGTTGTTATGACGTGTGGTCTCCTGCCTTGTGGACTCAGTTGAGTCAGGCTTGAGATGGTACTCCAGTTGATTCTCCTGTGGACTCAGTGAGATAGAGATCTGTTGAGTAGGACATCCCTGTGGCTGAGCACGGGTGGACGTGCCCCTAGTGGCTGAGCACTAGTGGATGTGTGAGATCCCTTGCTATATTGTCTGAGAGTAAGATTTACCTATAATCCTAATTGTGATGTAAAGGGTACAGGTCGGCTCCATCATATGTGAAAGATAATTAATGTTTATTGTAATAATTAATTATTTTCTGAGTTATTGAGGTCGGCCCTGTTGTGCCAATAGACACCACTTTTGGTCTGTCCAGTCTAGTATAAATAAAGCTGATTTCCCCATTGAGGAAACACACAAGTCACTTGTCATTTGGAAATTTCAGCAAGTACATCTTCTAGGGCTGAAGTGCGCACCTCTCTTGGGCACAAGTTTCAAGGTAGTAGAGCACCCTCTTGTGTGCATTAGGGTTTCATGGTTGGAGGATCTTCTCTTAAGAATATAGCAAAGGATTGCTGGGTTTTTCTCCCTTGTGAGAAGGGTTTTCCCAGGATATTTCTTGTGTTCTTGTGCATGGTATTTCTTCTTGTGATCTTGGTTATTGCAGCAATTGTGAATGGTGTAGCTGCATTTGTTTATGGTTCAAGTACATGACTAAAATGAAATAAACCTCATGCTTGAGGCTAACATAGTGAAAATTTAACATGGTTTCAGAGCATAGGTCTTGAAGAAGCCATTGCACAAGCTTCTAGCAGCCGTCCTCTCTCTTATGCAGAACCGTACGACCTCCTAGGGTTTCCAGAAATCTGTAAGGCTCCTTCTTGGGTGTTCCAACACTTAAAACTGAAACGTTGGGGCTAAAAATTGCATAGGGGTGTACGGCCTCCCTCAGTGCACCTCCAACAACTCTCATATTGCAATTCCGAGAATTTTGGATTTTTGGCCCTAGGGTTTCGCAATTTTCTGCAGAAAATTCAGATTTAGGGTTTCTGTAGCTCATTGAAGGAGTTTTTCAGCTCACTAGTGTTCTTTTGACTTTCAAGGCTTATTGTTGGCAGTCATAAGCCCAACGAAACCTAAGATTGCTAGCCCAACCTAGCCGTTAGGTTTCCTAGCCCAGTTGGTAAGGGTTTGTGAAGAATTTGAAAATATGATGAACATAACTATGATGGAAGATAAGTTGATGAATCAAGCAAATATAGTTCTTGGAAGCCAAGACTTCAGAGAAATGAAGACATCAAAGAAGAAGCCTTCTTATTTATTTCGACACTCTCAAGTATGGTTCCCACTGATAATGATACTTGGTTAATTGACAGTGGTGCCTCCAGGCACATGACCGTATTTAGAGATCACATGACAGATCTTGTTGAGAAAGAGACCAATCTACATGTTGTACTTGGAGACAATACAAGATATAATGTGAAAGGAGTTGGAACTTCTACTTTCCAACTAGATTCTGACATACCTCTTCAGTTAAGTGAGGTACTATATGTATCTGGGATGAAGAGGAACCTTGTCTCCATTTCTGCCTTAGAAGACAAAGGCTACAAGGTTACCTTTTTTGAAGGAAAAGTTCTTGCATGGCACAAGGACTCACATATAAATTCTGCGAAAGTAATTGGTGTTCGAGAAAGCAACTTATACAGGTTGACTATCAGACTAGTCCAGGCCCTATTACATGATACTATCAACTTGAGTGAGCTATGGCATAGGAGACTTGCTCACATTCATTATAGAGCCCTTCCAGCTCTAGGGAAAATGGTAACAAGCCTTCCAGAGATATAGATTCAACATAAAGGTATTTGCAGAGGTTGTCCTCTTGGCAAAAATGTCAAGGGGTCCTTCTTGAGTTGTGACAAAAGATCCAAGGAAATCTTGGACTTGATACATTTAGATGTGTGTGGGCCAATGACTGTTGCCTCCCTGAATGGATATTTGTACTATGTACTCTTCATAGATGATCACTCTCGAAAAACTTGGATTTATTTCCTGAAGACCAAGGATGGAGTCCTTGCAAGATTTCAAGAATTCAAAGCTCAGGTTGATAACCTGACCGGAAGAAAGATCAAGGTACTAAGATCAGATAATGGAGGAGAATACACCTCCAAGGATTTCAGTAATTTATGTATTGAAGCAAGGATTAAGAGGGAGTACACAGTTCCTTACAACCCTCAGCAAAATGGGGCTGCAGAGAGGAAGAACAGAACCATCATCGAGGCAACCAAAGCAATGATACATGATTAGAGTCTACCTATGATTCTGTGGGCAGAAGCATGCATGACAATAGTATATGTTCAGAACAGGAGTCCTCACCATCTTTTGAAGAACATAGCTCTCGAAGAAGCCTTCATCGGAGTGAAGCCTGAGATTGGACACTTCAGGATATTTGGGTGTCTAGTATAATTTCATGTACCCAAAGAGAAGAGGTCCAAGCTAGACCCTTCAGGCAGAAAAGGTACATTTGTGGGATACAGTGAATCTTCGAAGGCATATCGGATATACATCCTTGGTCAGAGACAGATTGAGGTGAGCAGAGATATTATCTTTGAAGAAGAGATAGCCTTTCAAAGATCCAGAGAATCTCAGATGGAGATTGATAGCGAGACAGTACCTTCTCCCCCTTCAGCAGTTCAGAGGGAGACAATCATTGTTCCAGTTGATCCAGATCCAGTTATTCCAGTTGATCCAGTTGTTCCAGTTGATCCAGTTGCTCTAGTTGATATCCCCAGAGACATTGCAGTAGGCCATAAAGGCCTGCCTGGGCTCAACAAACTTTGTAGGAGGCAGAGGGCCATGCAGCTCCTCAAGGCACATTTCGAGAGAGCAGGAGACCAAAGAGATTTTCGAGCTACTTTTCAGCCATGAGCCACACCATTGATACTAAGCCTTCTTTTCATGGAGAAGCAACATGTCAGCAGGTATGGCAAGATGCCATGGTAGAAGAGTATCAGTCCATCTTGAAGAATGATGTGTGGGATATTGTTCCGAGACCAGAAGGGAAGTCTGTAGTAACTTCCAAGTGGATCTATAAGATCAAGCATGCAGCTAATGGAAGTGTTGAGAAATACAAAGCGAGATTTGTAGCCAGAGGATTTTCACAGGTGGAGGGAATTGACTACGAGGAGACATTTGCTGCAGTATCCCGATACACTTCCATCTGTACTATCATTGCACTAGTTGCATCCATGGGTTGGAAACTACATCAAATGGATGTAAAGACATCCTTTCTCAATGGTGAGATTGAGGAAGAAGTTTACATCGAGTAGCCAGAGGGATTCGTGATACACAACGAGAAAACTCATGTGTGCAGGTTGAAGAAAGCCTTGTATGGACTAAAGTAGGCACCTCGTGCTTGGTACGAATATGGATGGATTCCTGATGAGTTTGGGCTTTAGCAAGAGTGTTGCTGATCCAAAACTATATTATCATATTGTTGGTGACGAGTGCCTAATCCTGGTCCTGTATGTGGATGACTTATTCCTCACTGGTTCAGAAAGACTTATTGCTGAATGCAAGAGAGCATTGACTTTTGAATTCGAGATGAAGGATCTGGGTATGATGCACTACTTCTTGGGACTAGAAGTATGGCAGAGGACTGAAGAGATTTTCCTGAGTCAAGGAAAATATACAGTGGAGATATTGAAGAAGTTCTGTATGACAGACTGCAAATCCATGCTTACAAGTGATGGATTTGAAGAAGATGAACGGTGCTTCTACTGATTCAGGTGAGATTGATCCACATTTATACTGACAACTGATTGGATCATTGATGTATTTGGTTAGCACTAGACCTGACATATGCTAAGCAGTGAATGTACTTAGTTAGTTCATGAGTCAGTCGAGAGAAACTCACTGGATAGCAGCGAAACATGTATTGAGATATCTACGAGGCACAGTTGGATATGGCCTGAGATATGCCTCCAGTATAGACATGAGTTTGCAGGGATATGCTGATGTAGATTGGGCAGGGAGGGCAGTGGACTGGAAGAGCACATCCGATTGTTGTTTTACCTTGGGGTCTACCATGGTGTCCTGGTGCAGCAGGAAACAGAGCTTTGTGGCCTTGAGTACTGCAGAAGCAGAGTATATAGTGTTGAGTGTGGCAGTCTGCGAAGCAGTGTGGCTTCGCAAGCTCCTGACATATTTATTTGATCATGAGATGGATCCTACCATTATTCATTGTGATAACCAGAGCTGTGTGAAGCTCTCTAAGAACCTTGTGTTTCACGATAGATCGAAACATATTGAGATAAAATATCATTATATCAGAGATATGGTGCAGAGGAAAGCAATACACATGCAATACCTTCCTACACATGAGCAGATTGCAGATATCTTCACCAAACCGCTTGCCAAGACGAAGTTCGAGTACTTCCGTGAGAGACTTGGCTTGGTGGAGAATGCCTCCCTAGCTGAGAGGGAGTGTTGATGATTACAACTTTGTGAGACATCCTCTAGGACACAAACTGAGTGAGTCAACCTGTGAGAGAGCCCATGTGTTGGGTGTGCCCATGAGATGGAAGTGTCGTTCCTCTCTGGACTGAGATGAGACGATGTGTGCCCCTGTGTGGGGTGAGGATGCCCATGAGATGGGTGTGTCGTTCCTCTCTGGATTGAGATAAAACGATGTGTACCCCTGTGTGGGGTGAAGGTGCCCATGTGATGGGTGTGCGTCAGACTCTGGACTGAGTTGTTATGACGTGTGGTCTCTTGCCTTGTGGACTCAGTTGAGTCAGGCTTGAGATGGTACTCCAGATGATTCTCCTGTGGACTCAGTGAGATAGAGATCTGTTGAGTAGGACATCCCTATGGCTGAGCATAGGTGGACGTGCCCGTAGTGGCTGAGCACTAGTGGATGTGTGAGATCCCTTGCTATATTGTCTGAGAGTAAGATTTACCTATAATCCTAATTGTGATGTAAAGGGTACATGTCGGCTCCACCATATGTGAAAAATTAATGTTTATTGTAATAATTAATTATTTTCTGAGTTATTGAGGTCGGCCTTGTTGTGCCAATAGACACCACTTTTGGTCTGTCCAGTCTAGTATAAATAAAGGTGATTTCCCCATTGAGGAAACACACAAGTCACTTGTCATTTGGAAATTTCAGCAAGTACATCTTCTAGGGCTGAAGTGCACACCTCTCTTGGGCGGAAGTTTCAAGGTAGTAGAGCACCCTCTTGTGTGCATTAGGGTTTCATGGTTGGAGGATCTTCTCTTGAGAATATATCAAAGGATTGCTGGGTTTTTCTCCCTTGTTGAGAAGGATTTTCCTAGGATATTTCTTGTGCTCTTGTGCATGGTATTCCTTCTTGTGATCTTGGTTATTGCAACTATTGTGAATGGTGTAGCTGCATTTGTTTATGGTTCAAGTACATGACTAAAATGAAATAAACCTCATGCTTGAGCCCAGCATAGTGAAAATTCAACAGAAGTGGCCCCCATCATCATTATATAACATTTGCATGCCATTGTTGTTGCTTTCTCTGTTGGATAAATTGGATATACAAGAGGTGGAAAGTGATGATTCTTTGTGGTAGGGAGCGATTGGAAGGAGTCTATACATGATTTTGCATGTGACCTAGTACATGCTTTGCAATTTTTGCATTCAAGGCGATGTACATTCTTTTGCATTGAACCTTTGGGCACTTGGTTGTGTCTTGTATGAATGCTATGCTAGAAGACCACCATTTGTTGCTAATGAGTTCACTCAGGTTGTGAAATTCATAATATCCGATTCAACACCACCACTACGAAGTAATTTCAAGCCTTAGTCACTGGGAAGGCAAGGCTTGTTTTGGATATGTGTATGCAACATTAGGTAGTGCTCTTGATATATTTCGAGTTTTACAAGGAGCAATATGAGAATGTATGGTTGTCTTTCTTTGTTTTCGAGAACGAGACAATGATTTTCCAACTCAAGAATGAGAATTGCTGGGATCCAATAAGTCCATGAACTGACAAACCTTTTAAGACAAGCATTGTATTCACTGTTGACGATAGACCGGGGATTGAAGGTAAACCCCAAAGAAAGTGACCATTGAGGATGGTTGATGATAGAAACAGTGATACCGTAGGACGATTCACCATGGTCGCTAGCGACCTTCAACGACGAATTTGGTATACATCTATTCATTCTGTTTTGATCATTATTGTTGTTGAGTATATTGTCATTGATGTCAAGAATGTCAAGGATGGTGCTGACTGCTGGAGTGAAACAGAGGAATAAGGCCCAAATTGATGGTTGATAGAACAACACAGTGTTTGTAGACCAACGCAGTGGTTGATGGAATTGTTATCGCACAAGTTGTAGGTTGGGGCAAAGCCTGACCCGAACCACAAGATGGTGACAACTAGGAGAATACCTACCCACTGTCACCTCAGATAGGTACCCCAGTCAATTTAGAGGTGAAGTAATCACCTCAAGGGGGAATCCTGGATGACCCTAGGGGGAAATGAGATGGAAAGTGATACTTGTGAGTGGATTCCCCTATAGGTCAAGTTTCTAAATGGAAAGTGGCTTGGAAACGAGTCTCGATAGTGGTCAATGGTTGCTAAGAAGTTTGAGCACCTACGGATGATGATAGTGTTAGAATATATATGATGGTGTGCTCGTTTTACCACGACGATACCCTCGTCTCCCAACCATAGGCCGAAGCCTCCCTCCGAGCACCTTAACCTTGACCTGAGAATTCCTCCCGAAGCAAACCCTAGGCTAGATAGCCAAACAAGGAGCAGCGCATCTCTCCCCAAGGATAACGCATCACAAAAAGCTGATCAGATAGTCCAAACCCTAGCCAAGAGATATCCAAGCCAAATACTGAAACTTGCTGCTGCTGCAGCTGCACCTGCAACCCTCCTTCAAGCCTGCGCACCAGCTACCCCTGCAGTGTGCACCAACTGGGAAAACTGCAGTCCTGAGATGTGACAAATGAGAAACTGGCGCCCTGTATTTATAGTAATCCTGCCAGTTAACTGGGGCTGACTTCTCCTTCTGGGTAGGTGTCTGTTCAATATATTATTAATAATTCTGGCCGACTTCTTCTCTTGGAGGCTAATAGCCTAATATAAATTATATTTTTGAGCCGACAAGGCTTCTAGTGTTATTAGCCAATTCATTAGGGTTTCTCTTGCTTCCCAGAGTCTTCTATTCTCGTCAGGTTCACATGTAGAGGTAAATACCTCCCGCAGCTACCATAATATTAACACTCCCTTCTAGCTAGAGAGGTATTTACAGGTAATGGACTGAGCACAAAACATACCATTTACCCGGTAGCATCAATATAGTCATCTAGACTATTTCATGACTAGATCATGAGCATCACTATTACTATCAGCTGCATCATCTTTCGTAACCATACTTCATCTGAGTAATATGATGCTGAATAAGTCACTCTCACCATAGAGTGATACAGGTGGAGTAAAAGCTCTGAACTGTTTTCCGTCTGAAAATCTCTGTTCATCATTCACCTGAATGATCATCATCTCCAATAAACTGCTGATAGTCTTCAAGGCAATTAGTGCAACAATAGAATGGTCTTGAGCACAACAAACCATACAACTAGTAGCACCACGAGCACTTGTCATTATTATCCGACTGGATAATCTCCTATGACAACTGGTACAATATCAATTTATAGAACACACCTGTGTCTATTCCCGTAGTACACAACTACAATCCAGTGGTTAACTACC
>ML781725.1:652502-670425 GCA_009831015.1 Picea engelmannii
GATAGCACCTGCCCGAGACATAAGAAGAACCAAGTATACAAGCTATATATTAGGTGGACAAGCAAGTTAAGCTTGCTTTCATATTTGCAGCAGTCAACAAAGATATATATCAGTGAACAAATGATTATTAGAGCTGCTGAAAAAGATGCTAAAAGTCACATAAATGATGCAAGAGATAAGCTAGCTAAAACACTAGTATAACTCTAGTATAAAAGCACAAGACTTTAGCAATGAAACAAGGCTGTAAGAAACAAGTACTGCAGAGATATTATTCAGCCTTATGGCTGTAGCAAACAAGTTGTTACAACAGAAAAATCAGCCACCAAAAATTCACAAAGAATCCACCCAAAAGATGTGCTAGGACTAGTAGATTGTAGGGGTAAATTATTAGCAACTTTTGACGGTTGAAATGTGAGTTATAAGTAAGCAAAAGAATGATTTGCTTTTAATGAGTTATAGCTGTAAGAAGACCAAGCCAATTAAGACGCCTTAGTGGCCTTGACAGGCTCTTAACATGCAGAAAAGTTTCCAACTTGAACAAGATCAATATCCCACTAAATCACGTTTACCAAGGAAAACAATTTATTTCTCCAATGCAAACTTCAGATTAGTGCCAAAAAAATGGGTGAATGGAGTCTTTAAAACACAAGTTAGATCAACAAGATCCCTAGGGGTGTAAACCCTCTTACTCCCTAGGGCACGCTAACCAAACTTCAAGGTAGATCAAGGAGAGTGTACACCGTTGTACTCCTCCAAGATACCTTGCAATAAAAGACTTATAAACTAGCAAATGAAGAGAACTTGATGGAGGGTGTATGCAATTATACTCCTCCTAGGGTTTTATCCAACAATATCATGAAATGAGCAAGAAGAATGCAGATTTTCCTTACCAAAACCAAGAAAGTTGCAAGATCAAACCCTAGTTTCACCAAGACAAACCATCTATAAGCAAGAACAAGAGTCTCCAAGAGGTGCGCACGACCTTAGCTCATCCATTCATCAAAAGATATACCAAAAATCATTTGCAAGAGAGAGAGATACCGAAAATGCTCCAGTATAGTGAAAATTTCAGCCAATGTAGTCTTCTCACAATAGGAGAGCTATGATGAAAATGAAATAGAGATGATCTCTATTTATACAAATCCTCTAAAACATATTTTGTCCACATTCAAAGGGTAAACCACAAGGTAAGGGGACAACAACCCTTACTCTTACCCCTTTGCCAAAATAACCTTTTTTATTTCATAATTTGCACATAAGATAAACCCTAGGAACATGATGCCACCCTCTTGGGGCAACGTTTTGGCACTTTTAGGTCAATTCGTTGGGTTGGAGATGAGTGCGTTAGGCCTCTAAAGGCCAAATGTCTTCAAGGTAAGCCTCTCCTCCATGATCCAAGGGCTCCCTCCCTCAAAATGTGCCAAGCGTCTCTAACCACCACCAAACCCTAGCCCTAGGGTAACGTCAAGCCCTTAAAGGTGATGTTTCAGCCTCCAAAGGCAAGCCGTTTGGCTTGTAGGGGCTAGGTGAGATCCTCCAAGGTGTCATCTAGGCCTCCAAAGGCATATCATCATCATCTGGTGTGTGGGCCCTGGTATCTAATTTGTGGGCTTTCAAGCCAAGGAAGCCCAAGCTGGGCTTGTTCTTCCAAATCTGTCCACCAACTAGGTCCTGCAAAGACAATGAATACACCCTCCATGGATCTCAAGTCAAATGCATCATGATGAGTAAATCAATTCAATAAAAGAGGCATCTAAGGATGTACATCCAAACTACCTCATCAAAATAAACAAGTGCTCAAAGACCCTATGTAATTTGCCAAGTTTAGATATGGGAGGGTTGACAAAGCAACCTATTGGGTGAATCGTACCTCAAGTTTAGGAGTGTTTCCCAAGGGGACCTCTTTCTAAGTCATGTGGATGAGGTGACATGGATGGGGGCAACACTTTTGGGCATGGGGTTCATGACATACAAGGGGTTGTAGTGTCTCATTTATGGGGTTCATGACATAGAAGGGGTTGTAGTGTCTCATTTATGGGTGCCTTTGTAGAGGGTGTGCTGCACCTTCGTTTTCAATGCAACTTTTTCCAAGCCCACTTATTGCCTTTTATTCTTTTAAGATGTTTCCAGGTTGAAGCCAAGGTGGGGCTTCTACCTAAGCATGAAAAACAATGCCCACCTTAACTCTACCTTGGTCACATCATGCTTCCCCAAGTTGAAAACATGTGTGGGGCTTCTACCTAAGCATGAAAAACAGTGCCCACCTTAACTCTACCCTGGTCACATCATGCTTCCCCAAGTTGAAAACATGTGTGGGGCTTCTACCTAAGCATTAAAAACAATGCCCACACATGCTCCTCCTTGGTTGTCATTTTGTATTAGTTATTTTTCACGGGTGCCATCAGTTTCTTATGAGAGACATTTCATTGTCCTCGGGATCCCTGGGTGAGCATCTCGAAGGCTCATGATTGGCTTTTATCTTTTGCCAGCTACAAGCCTCTGGGCCTTCAACCCCTTCTTCCCATGAAATGAGGGACAACCCCTTCTTGGGTTAGTACACCCAAAAATCCCAAAAGGTAAGGAGATGAGGGGATGAAGTGTGGAAAGTGACAAGTATGGTCAGGAATGGCATGATGACTCGTCAAGAGGACCTCCCAGTAGCAAACCTATCCCCAAGGGTGACCCTTACTAGGGCGCAATGTCAACCTCCGAAGTGAAACATGGAAAAGAGCATAATGTCCAAGCAGACGTTACATAATCAAAAGCAGTAATAGATGTTACAAACTCAAAATGCCTCAAATATTGAAGTGACACTCACCATGATACCTGGCTTGTACCTCATGGAGCAAGACCCAATGTCTTTCAGAAGCCAACTGATGTGGTGGATACCGTCGTGATGAACTTGGAGCTGTGGTGGTGAGGTGGGCTTCTGTTTGTGCAAGTGGACACTGCTGGTCAAGCTGTATCTCGGTACTCCATGTCTGCAACTTGAGGGCCTCGAGACACCATCTCCTTAGTTATCCCTAGGAGTTGGGGATAACATGAACAATGCAGTAAAATTTATATCGAAGAACCAATCGATGACACAGATTAAATCTGGGCAAAGCTTCACCAGATCGATGGCTCTGTAGTCTATCGAAGTTACATAGTCGAAGAACCATGACCGTTGGATCAAAATTTATAGTTGATCATGACTGTCAACTATAATGCCTAGAGTCTCCGTTCGTATGTTAGTAATGGAAGAACGAGATTAGACCTCTATCCAGATTGATGGCCAGCATCAACTTTCATTCAGAGTTCGTCTTTCGAAGTTAAGTATTTGGAGCCATAACAGAGTAATCTGCGCTTTGAAATAATGGTATTGAAATGGAATATTCTTCAATACCCCCTCTTATTGGAGCTGTGAAACTTACCCAATATTTTGAATGTCGATGGACTAGCTCCGATGGTATCGAGAAGGGAATATTCCTTGATGCTCCCCCTATAGGTGTCCACGTGTCAAAGTGCCATGTCAACAAAGTGTACGAAGAAGAGCTGAAGCAAGTGATGACATCAACATGATGTCAGTGCCACATTTGCATAAGTAGCCATGTTAGTACCATGACAGATCCATGTGGAATCTGTCTAAGTAGCCATGTCATATTGGAGTGGCATACACCAGCGGCCACGATAGGGACATGTGGCGACAACTTATTGGTCAAAGTAAAGGTATCGAAGAATATTCTCTCTCGATGCCACTCTCGTCGGAGTGAAATAGTTCAACCATTTATGTACACTCCGAAGCTAAAGTATCAAAGAATATTCCATCGCACCTTGATTTACGTGTCGACAGATCTGTTCGTTCATTTCGATCAATGACTGGGATCTATGTGGAGTGAAATAGATCAACAACTCTGAAAAAGACACGTGATGAGTTGACATCAACGATTGTAAAGTGGACACGTGGCAGATACGTACGAGTCATTCGATGAAAACTTGGCGCAGTGGAAATGAAGGCTAACGAGTGTGACTGTAGATCTTGAATAGATCAACGGTAGAGGTTGATCGGTCATTTGGAGTTCGAAATGGTCATGTAGTATAGTCCATCGGAGGACATGGTCGGAGTGAAGTCGATGAGCGGACTCCGACAAGAAGAACTCCGAGAACTAATGACAACCGTTGATCAACGATCCAACAGTTGAGATAGCGCTGAGTGTTTTTGACTCACTGTGGTCCCAATAACATGATCACAAATCAACGATGGAGATTGAATGAAGATCTAAATTTGCTGGTTGCTGAGTGATAAGGCCCTAAGGGTTCGACAGGTTTGATGGTCCTGACAAATACGACCACAGATCGACGGTGGAAATTAAATGGAAACCCTGATTGGATGGTGGATGAGTGTTGAGGTCCCGAGGGTCCGATAAATGTGATCGCAGATCGACGGACAAGATTAAACGAAGAAATGATCGGACAACCCTTGAGCATTAAGGCTTATATGTGGAAATTGTGTGCGACAGAAGGAAGTTAGAATACTGATTTCCATGGAGGGCTTTGTAGCTCGACCTAAAGGAGAATAGATGGACTCGGGCCGACCAAACACGATATGTACATGGACAAATTATTAAGGAAGCAATCACTATAAACGAAAATGCCTTAATCTAGATAAGGTTTGTGAGGCGTGGAATGATGGGGGTTTGAAATTGCGAGCGAGAAGTGAAGATTTTATATCTCATGAACCTCGTGGAGAAGAAAAGAGGACCGAATATTCTGTGAAGCGATTTGTTGTGGCTTAAGGTCAATTTTAGGCAGAATTATCTTTTAAAGGAATTCATATTATCCAGGTTGGTGCCTGGTTTGCAGGTTGGTGCCCGTTTCCAGGTTGGTGCCTGGTTTGTAGGTTGGTGCCTACAGAGGATTGGTGTCCTCTTTCATTTACAGGTTGGTGCATAGTTTATGAGTTGGTGCTCATAAGAGGATTGGTGTCCTCCTTGACAATTATTCATACATGAATTGATACTTATTTCAAGGTCTTCACAATCTGAATTTCCATCTTTATGTCTGTAAATGTATTGAATACTGTTTGTGATTCTAATGAGTACATTTCTGGTATAACTAATTGCAAATATAAATCCTAACTATGTTTAGATCAAAATAAAAGGATTAAAAGCATACAATACTGATTCACCCCCCTCTCAGTACTATTAACCATTTCAACAATTGTGTTTTTAATCAGATTTGATAAATGGGTGCATTTTCAGTAGAGGCCGTCCTCATTGACAATTATTCATACATGTATTGATACTTATTTCAAGGTCTTCACAATCTGAATTTCCATCTCTATGTTTGTAAATGTATTGAATACTGTTTGTGATTCTAATGAGTACATTTCTGGTATAACTAATTGCAAATATAAATCCTAACTATGTTTAGATCAGAATAAAAGGATTAAAAGCATACAATACTGATTCACCCCCCTCTGAGTACTATTAACCATTTCAACAATTGTGTTTTTAATAAGATTTGATAAACGGGTGCATTTTCGGTAGAGGCTGACACCCTTCATTGCTAAGTTTGAATTGTCTAAATCAGTCTAAATGGCTTGAATTGATGAACTGTTAGAGTTATTAAACACTCTAATACTCTCAACTAATGACAATATGGTCACAACTGATAGAGAAACTCTTTAGTCTATTCTAACTTGTTTGCAAGTTTCACAAGCCAAAGTAGAGTTGCTTCAAACTCAGACTCGACTTCTTCATGATGCACTTGAACAAAAGAATATTCGACATTCTAAACTAGTTGTTTAGAACAACCCTTTTTTTCGAAGAAGATGAAGATGACGATTCGGATCAACAACTAGTGCAGGATCATCTTGGTGAGCCAACATCAGATGCAAGTGCAGATGAAGTTGAAGTTATGCATAATCAAGTTCAGTTTTCTCTTCCCAAGCCAATCATCAGACCTTGGGAAGAAATCAGAAACAATAAGCACAAAATAGGTATCGGATATGAAAAGGAAGTCACCTTTCATATTCTGGATTATACCAAACCGATCCAGTTCCAGAGTGCTGGATTGCTTCAAGAAGGTTCATATTCACCTGCTCCAGTTCAAGAGTAGATTCCTAAATGCCAACATTTTCATTGAGTTGGTCACAAGAAAGATTTGTGTTTCGATCTTCATCCTTGTGAGCATTGTGGAAAGCATAATCATTCTTCAAACAAATGTTTTAAACGCAAGAAACTTGCAAGAGTAAAGAACCACTATGGGTGGATGACTTCTTGGCAATGGTCATCAATAGTCAAGGAGATATATCAGTCATACCAACAAATTTATTCTTGAGTATTGACACATCTTGCAGTGGAGAGATTTGCATCTTCTCACGTTGTACCTGACAAGGGGGAATAATATCAGTGATTGATAGTCAGGCTTCAAGTTTCAAAGTTCTATCAATCGAGCACAATTATCATCCTAAAAGTCATACTTTCCCACTACCCTAGTTCATTGATATAACTCTTTGACCATCTGCTCAATAGGGAAGGAATGATGAGAACTCATCTGCAAAGTCAAAGTGTTCAAAGTTTGTAAATGGAAAATTGTTGTGAAATATCTTGTAGATAGATTTTAGTTTTCCTTTTTATTTCAATCTATTTTACTTATTATGATGAGTTAAATTAGATATCCAAGTGTACAAGCTGTGCATGGCACTTATACTAATCTTGTACGTACTAAATATGTATATATATAGCCATTGTCCTCTTTATATACACCCACATAATAGAAGAGTGCACGGATTATACAGGAGACACATTCTTATGTCCTTTTCTTTCTTGTGTGTATTCTTGCTTTCTTATTTCCTTGTGTAATGAACATAACTGTTCATTACTAGGGCTAATGTAGGCTAGATTAATATTTATTGCCGTAAGGTCAGCCCACACAGGCTATAACACACCCGACCCCTAAATACCCTTTCTAGGGATGGGGCATCAAATATTTGCTTGTTCAAATCATCTCAAATCATCTCTTCGAGGTATTCATCCTCTTTTGCTTGTCCGTAGCTTTCTAATGACTGTTACTGACTCAAAATCCGATCCCTGGTTTGCAAGATACGACCTCCCGAAGTTATCTAGGCGTTATTGGTTGCGGTCTTCGGCGTTCGACGCTGAACACCCCTTTTCTTACTGCACGCATATTCCCCGAAGTCCCGAAATCTCTCCACGTGGCCTTGGCCATCCAATGATCAACGTTCGACTTTTTACGTTGAACGTCCCTTTTTCGGTGTTCGAGAATTGGCGATCGACGTTCTATGTTTTCGGCGTTCGGCGATCGACGATCGACGTTGAATGTTTCGGCATTCGACAATCGACAATCGACGTTGAACGTCCCTCTACTATACTACGCCCCAAATCTTCCGAACTCTCGAAGTCCTGGTCACATCACCAACCACGTTGGGTAGGCGGGCACGAACCAGAGGATGACACGCGGCGAGGGCCAGGGGTAACACGTGTCCTCTTTAGGGGGTGACATGTGTCATGCTCTAAAAGGCATAAGGGGTCTGTGAATCGTCCATATCTCGGTGACACGTGGCACCTTAGTTGTGGGTCAACGTCACCCTAGATGACGTCAGCCCCAGACATACAACCTTCTAACTTCTTTCAAATCTCTCAGTTGAGATCTGTCCATGTAGATCCATAGGTCCACGACTCTCGTTACTTCGCAACTCTGGGCTTCGGAGCTTACCAACTCCTCACATTGCGAATCCCCCAAAGAGCCAAGTCTTTGGACTCTCGGATCTAGCTCCATGTGTCCTCATCCTATCAACGGTTGAGATTCACTTTGCCGTTCGCAACTTCAAGAGTTTTCACACTTTGAAGACTCTTGGCCAAGTTCCTTCGGAGTACCAAGTCTTCGGACTATAGTATCTTCTGCCACGTAGCCTCTCATCCAACGGCTCTAGTCCAACAAATGACATTTGACAGGGGACAAGTGGGGGCCACGTGTCGCTCCACGACGCGTTCTCGATTGGTTGGGCAATTAAGAGGGGTTCTTAATGGAGTCCTTAGATTGACGGCTGAGAGGGATCCCGAAGGATCGATGGTCTACGTCACTTCATAAATTTGGCATTCAACATTTGGCGTTCTACGTCCCTATGTCTTCACATTGATACCGTCGAATACCTGAACTTCCAGATAGCCGTTGATCTGTGGATACGCGTCCCTCCATTCTCAACGGTCCAGATTAACTTCACAACTCTGGCATTCGGGAGTTTTGGCACTAGACCACCCCTATTCTCCCGAAGTGGAACTTCGTCGAAGTACTTAACGCTACCCCTTCCTAAGTCCGATCTAACGGTTGAGAGAGATCTCCACTGGATTCCCAGATCCACGACCCTCATCAATTCGCGACTTGGGCCTTCGGTTATTTCCGCGGGTTGTGGAGTCATAAGTCCCAAAGTCCCGAAGCCAAAGTAGCTTCACTCCTTTCGGGCTTAGCGAGGGGTTTCCAACCCTGGGTCATATGGGATCATATTGAGGTTCCGGGCTACACTAAGCTCTTAGTCGAGACTTGATTAAGGCCATGGGTATGAGGCCTCCGTCACATGGGTGGAAGGTCTGAAGGAAACGCCCTTCTCCCACAGAGTTGAACTTGACATTCCCGCTAAGGTAAACTAAAAAGATCGACAGGACTTAGACGTTTCAGTTAATCCTACCTCGACTCTCCTGCGGATTCACATCACATAACTCTCTAGTGGCTAAACTAAGGTAAATCGAAGACCATGTAAATATAGCAGTTTATAGAAGCAAATGAGTATTTCTAATAACTGTTCAAACACTTCAAGACTTAACCATAAACACAAACATTCAATCATCGCATCCAATGTATTACACAAAGTGAAAATACTTATCAGAACTGGAAAATGTGAAGCGACTGCTGAAAGGGGTGCTTGTTTCCACCCAACCATAGGCACAACCACTCCTGATGGATTTACCGTTGGCCACCCCTGAGCTAGACCATGATGCTCTGAGAGAGATTCTTTCTCCTTGCTCCACGACAGTCAGGGACGAAGGTTACTCTCCTCCTCCCACAGGATCTTGTCAACTGGATTCCTCTACACCAAGCAAGGAGGTCTGCACGAGCACTTCCTCAGTCACTCGTCAGCCTAGTTTATCAGCTTGTAGCGAGACCCTGCCCATGGCTTCTTACAACCAAAACGAGCTTGCTTCTCAGCTTTTCTCTCAACTCCAGAGTCGAAAACACACTCTCTTCTCTCCTGGAGATTGTTTTTCTCTACTCTGCTTCCTTGCAGATCTGTCTCTATCCCCCGAATTACTTCCTTTCTTTCCTTCCTCATCATCGACACCTCACATCGTGGTAGCGACTGTCACTCGCATAAGCTCAAGAGTCTCCTTGTAGTATAGCTTGCCTACTGGAGTACTGAGTAAATATATTCTTCAAGAGCATACTGTCTTTCTTGCTTGGCTTGGCTTGGCTTGCTTAGAATTGCTTTCCTTTGGTCGATCGATCCGCAGAACCAAACCAGTCTGAATCTCCCGGTTGTCTTGCCTTAAGTTACGGTATCCCTCGCTCAGATAGCGCTGTCTGGATGTTGATGCATAGTTCACAAGGAAGAACTCTATTGAAAAGTGATCCAACTCTAGTACTAAATCACAATAAAAATGTAGCTTCCTCAATTTGCTGATATGCATGTACTCTAGCACCATTTCCATCGGGTACAGCTGCCTGCTTTGCCCAAACCATTCACCAAGCAGACTAGAGTTCAACCCTGCATTCATTTGCTTAGCCACCCCCCTCCCTCCGCTTGCCTGCCTACGAATAACATAACGACACATGGCAGGCCATATATGGATGGGGCCACCGATAAACATTCATTAAGGTGAGAAAGGAAACTAATAGAGAGATGGATATAAGCGGGTTCAAAAGATCCTTTCTTCCCCTCAAAGCGTAGCGGGTTCAAAAGATCCTTTCTTCCCCTCAAAGAGTAGCGGGTTCGAAATAGCAGCAAGGTTGCGTGGGTCCGAATCATCAACTCGTGGTCAGGCCTGGAAGCCTTACAGATGGGTACCTTGCCCCATCTCCTCATTAACTCTTGAGGATGGTCTTCCAACTACCAGCTTGACTGGTAATTCATTTCTGGGTCGGAGGACTGTTGAGCAATTACACCCAGTAGATACTGGTTTTGTGAGGGTCATCTCAACCATTCTTGGTTTCCCTCACCATCTCTCTCATAGCATCCATGGTCTATCTTGGCAAACTCCCCCCTTTTAGCAGTTGTGCAACACATATCCAATTTCTATTAATAACAAAAAATTCATACATTGACCCTTTTATACAAAGATTCATCAAATCAAACATTCACACATATTTACTCAGCCATAGTCTCTTGGCCAGTTATAGTTATATTTACAAACTGGGGGAAACAGGGGTATTACAATCCCCTCCCCCTTAAAGGAACATCGTCCTCGATGTTCTATCTGCTAATGTGCTCTGTATGTACAGAAGTAAACAAAAATGGATATGCCTGTTTCATGGCATCCTCCATTTCCCATGTAGCCTCATCTGGGCCAAAGTGTTTCCACTGCACCTTGACCTGTGCAATGGTTCTATTCTTGAGTGGGGTTTCCTTCCTATCTATTATGCATTGAGGTTCTGGCAGAAATTCTCCCTCGGGTTTCACTTGAATCACAGACCAGTCAATAATATGATTAAAATCATGTACATACTTCTTTAATAAAGAAACCTGGAAAACATTATGTGCATTCACTGTGGGAGGACGTGCTAGCTGATAGGCTACTGGTCCCACTCTATCCAAAACTTCAAAGGGTCCACAATACCGAGGTGCTAGCTTGGCACAAGCTCCCATCCTCAAAGAGCTTTTCCTGGGTTTGACTCGGAGATACACATGATCCCCTGCTTTGAACTCTCTAGGAGTCCTTTTCATGTCTGCATAGCTCTTTTGTCTATCCTGGGCTATCTTTAGATTTTGTCTGATCTGAATTACTTGTTGTTCCATTTCCTTTAGCATATCTGGCCCGATTGTAACTCTGTCTACTGGGTTGTTCCAATTGATTGGAATGTTGCATTGTCTTCCATAGAGGGCTTCAAAATGGCTCATTTTTAATGACTCTTGATAGCCATTATTGTAGGCAAATTCTACCAGCGGTAGGTAGTCCTCCCACTTCTTGGGTTGATGCATTACATGCATCCTCATCATGTCTTCTAACACTTGGTTTACCCTCTCTGTCTGCCCATCAATTTAAGGGTGATAGGCTGTACTAAAGAGCAATTTTGTTTCAAAACCAACAAACAGAGATTTCCAAAGTTTGAAGTAAATTTTGTATCTCTGTCACATATAATTTCCTTAGGAATGCCATGCAGTCTAAATATCTCTTTCATGAAAATGCTGGCAATATCTATTGCCTTGCAAGTTGACTTGACGGGCATGAAGTGAGCAACCTTGCTCAGTTTGTCCACAACTACCATGATGGCGTCGTTTTGTTTGGTTGATCTTGGTAATCTTGTGATGAAATCCATGGAGATGGTTTCCCATTTCCATTCGGGAATTGGTAGGGCTGCAACAACTCTGTTGGGTGCCAGTGCTCTGCCTTGACTCGCTGACATTCTAGACACTTAGCTAAGTAATCAGCTATGTCCTTTTTTCAGTCCGGGCCAATAAAATAGTTTCCTAGTGGTCGTGATCATTTTTTGATAACCAGGATGACCAGTATATGGTCTTTTGTGTAGATCCATTATGAATCTCTTTGAGTCGTCATAATTTAGAACATACAATCTGCCCTTGTAAGTCAGCAGGCCATCATTAAGCATCTGATAGCCTTCGTACTTCAACCCTGTGGGCTCTTGCTTTAGATATGATGTCACGGTCTTGAAAAATGCATTTGTTTCTTGTGCACTTTTGACTCTCTCTTTGATGTCTGGTTCACTGGCGCTTACAACTGCCATGTGAACCACTTTCATACTTCTACTAAGGGCATCAACCACCCTATTCTCTTTTCTTTGATATGTTTGATTTCAAAATCAAACTCACTAAGGAGAGCCATCCACCTAGCTTGTCTCACATTGAGTTTTGGTTGGTCAAACAAATACCTCAACCCACTATGGTCTGTCATAAGTACAAATCTTCTACCTAAGAGGTAATGCTCCACATTTTTAAAGCATGCACTATGGCAGCCAATTCCATATCGTGGGTCACATAATTGACTTCATGCTCATTCGATTTTCTGGATTCCTAGCAGATCACATGTCCTTCTTGCATAAGAACTCCTCCGAGCCCTTCCTTGTAGGCATCTATACACACAAGGAAGTCCTTGTTTGGTTCTGTAATCTTCAGTACAGACGCATTGCTTAGAAGGTATTTCAACTCTTGAAATCTTTCTTCACATTCTGATGTCCAAATGAATTTAACCCCCTTTTTCTGAAGGGAGGTGATTGGGCAACCAATCTTGGAGAATCCCTTTATGAACCTCCTATAGTATCCTGCTAGGCCCATAAAGGATCTGATATCAGATACATCCTCTGGGGTAGGCCAATCCATGATGGCTTTAATCTTGTCAGGATCAACTGCCACTCCTTCCTCAGAAATAACATGGCCTAATTAATGGACTTGTTTCTGGAAAAAGTCACACTTACTAAGCTTAGCATAGAGTTGATGTTCTCTTAGTACTTGGAGTACTAGCTTGAGATGTTCTTCATGTTCTTCCCTATTCTTGGAATAGATTAGGATATCATCAATGAAAACCAACACAAACCTGTCCAAGAACTTTTTGAATATGTTATTCATTAAGCACATAAAAGTGGTTGGTGCATTGGTAAGCCCAAATGGCACCACCGCAAATTCATAGTGACCATATCTAGTCCTAAAGGCTGTCTTGTGGATGTCTTCATCTTTAATTCGGACCTGATGGTATCCAAACCTCAAGTCAATCTTGGAGAAGATTGTAGCACCCCTTAATTGGTCAAACAAGTCATCGATCCTTGGTAAGGGATACTTATTTTTGATGGTCATCTTATTGAGTTGTCTATAATCTTATGCACAATCTGAGTGTGCCATATTTCTTTTTCACAAACAAGGCTGGCGCTCCCCATGGAGACACACTAGGCCGAATGTAACCTTTGTCCCACATCTCCTTCAGTTGTAGTTTGAGCTCAACTAGCTCTGGGGTACTCATTCTATAGGGTGATCTAGACATTGGCACCACTCCTGGTACAAGTTCTATTGAAAAGTCAATATCCCTTCTTGGAGGTAGACCTGACACCTCTTCTGGAAATACATCTTTATATTCTTTTAATATGGAATGGTCCTCGAGGCTGGGTTTGTCGTTCTCAACATAGTTCAACACTTGTATTGCATATAAGGGACATCCCTTTCTGTAATACTTCTTCACTTGGAGGGCTGATATTTGTCTCACCGAGACAGGCTTTTGAATCCCTTGTAGGATTACCCTTCTTCCTTCTTCATTTTCACACTCCAAAGTTTTACTGTAATAGTCCAACTTGGTTTTGTGGGCAGCCAACCAGTCCATGCCAATCAACAGGTCATAAGCTCCTAAAGGAAGTATGTTTAGGTTCGCTTGGGTTGGCAACCCACTTATAACGAATTGGCATGCTGGTATGACCTCTGTTACTTTTCTTTTGGTTCTAGTGGCTAGTTGTATCGACCATGATTTAACATGTTTAACTTGTTGCAATTTACATTTCTCAACAGTTTTAGGGGCAACATAACTCAAATTAGAACCAGGGTCAATTAAAATGAAAACAGGATGGTTGGCAATCATACCTTCCATCTCCACCACTGAAGCTTGGTGGTCAGCTTGTCTATTATCCAAGGCTACATAAATTTGTGGCATGCTCCTAGCCACATCATTGATTGTGGTAGCCTCTTGGACGTTGTAGACCCTCTTATTGCTCTGTTGCCTATACAGACAATCCCTTCGCAGATGTTCCTCTTCTCAACCCCAACATTTCAAGGGTTCTCTCTTCGTGTTATCAATCTTACTGGGAACTGCTCCGAATGGTTTATTTCCACTCTGGGATGGAAAATTCTGTTGATACACACTTCTGGTAGGAAGGCTCATCCTAGAGCTCTTCCCTTGGTTCTTAAATTTCGAGGATTTAAACCCCTTCTTCTTGAATCCCGAATTGTTTTTCTTCTTCCAGTCTTCATGGGGTCTCGTCTTATTCTTGAATTTCTCATAGCAATACCTTGCTTTTTGAATAGTATGTTCTAAAGTCTTTGGCTCATCAAACTCAATTTTGTCCCGGTAGGACTGAGGTAATCCACTAATAAATCATTGCATCTTTACTTTTTCATCCTTTATGTAGGGCACATACCTCATCAACTCGATAAATTTGTTGATATACTCATCTATGGTGAGTTGTCCCAGCTTGAGTTCATAGATCTTCTTGGTCTTCCCATCAAAGTACTTTTCTGATAGATACTTCTTGAAGTATTTCTCAAATTGTTTCCATGACAAGTCCTTCTCATGGATTCCTTTCACATTCCTAAGGTCCTCCTACCAAATGGAAGCTTTCCCATTCAGGTTGAAAATGGCTATTCGAGCCTTTAAGTTTTCAGAGTAGTCATGGATTCTGAAGTACTTCTTCAAGTCGAGTAGCCAAACTTTTGCTTCTCCCCCCTTCTTAATCTCTTCGTCGAAGGTGGGCGGTTTGGCTTTCTTGAACTCTTCAGGGTCATGACTCTTGGAATGTTTCCTCTTCTTTCCTCTCGTTTGAGATTGGAAACTAGTTTTGCTAGTAGAAGATTCCTTGGAGGTGTTAGTGTCCTCAGACAGACATTTCGGTGAGTGTCTCTTGGTTCCATGTTGGGCCTTCCTTGAGGTGCTCCTCCTGGTGTGGCCAGTTTTCGGACCATGCTTCTATATCTCAGGTGGACTTGGAGTTTTCTTAGTATGATGTCTGTCCACATGACTGGCAGCTGGACCATGTTGTAGTTGCCTTAGCACCACTCTACAGAAGAGGCAAACCCCTAACTCATTCTACGTAGATCAATGTCCACATATATAAGAAGTTAAGTAGTCGGTTGTTCCATTCGTCACCAAGTCCTCGGGACTGCTCACCCTCCTCTTGTTTTATAAAGTTCGTGTTAACTTGACCTCTCGATTAGCGGGATACTCTACCGATACATGTACAAGACCGGCCACCGGGCTGCGGGGAGAGATTCTCTATCGAAAATGCATGTTCGGTTGCCAGAGCCCTATATACAAGTCGACGTTAGATTGTTTTTTCTTTCTTTGATGCGAGCAAAAGAGTTTTATAGTACTTGATAACCTAGTGCTTTATGGGCGGGTTGTGGGGGGCAAGGTCTAATCGAAGGTCGGTCCAACTACTACTATGCAATAATAAAGGTCTGATTCTTTCTTGATTTTGGTTTCTCGCAAAGTGATGATAATTTTCATTTGTTTGTTATGTTTCCTAGTGATGATTACCTCTATTTTGTTCTATATATTAATTATTTTATTATTATTGGTTCTTCAAATTATTTGATTGATGAATTAAAATATTCATTGCATAATGCTTTTTATATAAGTGACTTGAGATTGTTGCATCTTTTTCTTGGGATCCATGTTTGGCAAGAGCCAAATCACATTTTCCTCACCCAAATCAAGTATGCCAATGATGCCATTAAATGCTTTAATATGATTAACTACAAACCTATTCACACCCTTGTTAAAACAAATGTAAAAATCATTAAAGACACTAACACATCATTTTTTGATGCTACATTGTATAAGTGTGTGGAAGTCTCAACTATTTGACTCACATAAGACCAGATATTGCTTATGCAAAAGGTCTTATCTTTAGGTTTATCACCAACCCATAACATGCTCATTAGATGAAGGTTAAAAAAATTATTCGATATATTAATGGTACTTTCACTTTTAGTTTATACTATGATGTAGGAGTTCCTCTTTCTTTTTAGGGATATATAGATAGTGACTAGGTAGATGTCATGGATGATAGGCAGTCAACATGTGGGTACTCATTCTTACTTGGATCCATCACATTTTCATGGTGAAGTTGGAAACAACAGTGTGTAGTCTTGTTATTGATCGAGGTTGAATACATGGGACTTGTTAAGACTTCCAAGGAGGCTTTATGGTTGAGATACATTATCCATCATCTACATTTAGACATGTGTACCATTCCCATTCATTGTGACAATCAAAGTACTATCCAGTTGTTCAAGAATCCAAAGTTCCATAGGAGTACCAAACATGTGGACATTTATTTCCACAAAGTTAGAAAATGCATTGAAGATAAAGAAAGCTTTTTAAAGTCTTCAGATGTTTTCCTTGATAGGCCCAAGAGAAAGAGAGGTCCCAACTTCTTTTGGAAAAAATCTGCACTGTCACCTTTTGTGGCATAACAAAGGAAGGAAGAGAGCACTAGCCTTGAAGTAGGGTTTAACCCTAGGAAACCCTTAAAAGAGATGATTGGGTTTAAACCCTAGGAAAAACTCTAGAAAAAGAGACGATCCAAAAGCCCTAGTTATACAGTCACATAGAAGCCTTAAGTGATGCCACTAGAAAAAACTATTTAGATCAATGGCTGAGTTGAGTAAGTGAGATTTGCACACACTTTGATACCATGTTGAGATTCACAATAAATAACGAGAGAATTGAACGTAACCAACACAAACCCAAATTCTGCAGTAAAGGGAAGAACAAACTAGCTCTAGGGCAGTGCAGCACTTGAAGAGTAATCAGCCAAGAGGAGCACAACCCTAGAGAGAGAGTGAACCCAATAAAAAGTGCGCTAGAGAGAGAAATAAACTTAAGCACAAGAGAGCACAACACTTGATAGGTGCCCTTAGGCAAAACATTTATTAAAAATGAAAAAGAATCACATGATAAAATACAAATGGGAGTAGTGCATTCATACACAAATTAAGTGTAAGGCACTTTCCCCAAGAGGGGTTATGAGTTTACATGTACAAGGTCAGCCTTATCCAAGCCTATAAATACAATAATGACTACATTAGAAGGTCAGCCATGGCTGAAAGTGAAGCTTACACCATTTTCAGCAATATCTCTGATCTTCTACTATTCTCCTTATGGAGTTTGACTGGTCAGGATGACCTGGGTTATTCTGTTGTCACTATTTTTATTGTTGCTTGGCCATTATGACTCTTTTTTCTTGACATCCTTTCTTCCATGATGGCCTTATTTCATTATAAGACGCGAAATTTTGAGAAAACTGTCTTTGTATGATATCTTTGATCTTTAAATGTCCTCCTTATGGTGTACAATTTTTTACAACATAATGAAATATTCTTTCACAATTGAAATTATAAAAGAAAAAGAAGTAACAGTCTGCACTAAGTGTCTAAAGTTTAAACATCCAACTAAGTACTGTGCAGAAGCTTTTGCAAACTCCACACCCACATAGATGAGATAAGATAAGATAAGATAAGATAATTTTATTAATGTCCAATGAATGACCACAAAAGTAGGTCAATGGGACTAAAGGATACATCCAGTGTGAGTACAATGTAGGAGTGCAAAAGCAGCTCCCATAAAATGAGAAAGATATAGAAAAGAAAACAGAAAGTACAGTCTAGGTAAATATCTGACTAGGCTATGCCCTAGGCCTAGTAAAACGCCAAAATAAAGTGTTTAAAACAGTGTCATAAGTGCGGTGATACAAAGTGAGAGTGTCCATGGGTTGGACCCCCGAAAGGCACCTCCAGGTAGGAACAATATTCCCATCTTTCATGTGTTGTCAAGGACACTCACTTTGGTACCTTGGAGCATATGTACCTTATCTAAGCAGGAGGGTGGACTAGCATTGACTGATATTAAATTGCAGGGGGCTGTTTTATCAGCTAATGGATAGTGTGGCGCTTTTGTGGCGATGAATCATGGAACCTGTTGCTTCGATACAAGAT
>ML781725.1:706833-726055 GCA_009831015.1 Picea engelmannii
GCACTCTAAGGATTTTGACTTAGTCATCTTTGCCTAAGTTTTACCCCATAAGAAGCCTAAGGAGAGCAAGGTGTTAGGGCCTAGAATTGCCTACACCCTAGCATCTTGTTTCTTGAGGTCAATGCATAGGGGGACTTAAGTTACTACTTCTCCTATGCATTTTCCCTCTTAGACTTTTGTGCATTATCAAATTGATTTGCAGCCTTAGAAGAAGCCGCCCACTTGACTCCATAAGCCCTAGAAGGCACTAGTGCTTGCCTCTCTCTTGTTGAAGGATTGATTAAACACTCTTCTCCTAAGCTTTTACTAACTATCTCTAACCCCAGTTTAGTCTAAATCACTAACTTATTTGCTGTTGTTATAAATGTTTGCTACAACCATCTAATTGCAACAAATTTTCTTCATACTCAACTTTCATTGCTAGCTAATCATTTCAGAAATTGCTTATGACAAGTTACTATCATACTACTTAGTCTATGCTATCTTTTCATTGTCTTTTCAAGCTTTTCTGAGGAGTATTGGTTGCAGCTGTTACATTTTATCAATTGCTGTTGTAAACTTATTAACTGCTGCAATTTTATATCAACTAACACTTATTGTCATTGTCCATTGTCTATTGAGGTGTTGTTATCATATTTGTACTTGGAATTATTGTATATGCATGCTATATTGTCTTGTTCCAGGCAGGTACATCAAGCACTTCATTAACCTCATCTTTGGGACACTGATTTAGTGACTTTGGTAACTAGTGAGAGGGGGAAATATATCTTGAACATAACCCTAATTTTCCAGCCCTTTACGTTACCAGGGACTCCTCCCCTGGGGTAGACCTTGCCTATCCCTAAAAAGTGGGGATTTCTTATTAAGGTGGCAGTGATAGGATATCCTATTTGTTACGCCAATCTCCCTTACTCGCCTTGGGCTTTGGGCAAGTACAGATTGTGCGATAACAAGGCTAACCTAGAAAACCAAGGGCCCAGATTAGAGCTAAGCCTTTCTCCAAAATGAATGGATGAGATTAGATCTCATAATTCACATAAGTTTCCATAGTTCACTTCATGTTCATTAATTCACACTTAAGTGTATTAATGTCACTTTATGACTTAAGTGAATAAAGTCAAAGTGAAATTATAACATAAAGTACAAGCACGAGGGTCAAACTTTCCCCCTTTGTGTTTAGAGACTCACAAACACAAGGGGACCACTTTCCAAGGTACCCAAATCTCAACACCAACATGGGGACGTGTATTCTTCTTGGAAGTACATGAGAACCTTAGAAATCTTTGGTACCCGATGAAACTCAACATGAGAGTGATAAGATCAAGTGACAAAGTGAGAATCTCACCCTGATGCCACATGATGCCAATATAATATCCACGATAACACTGAATGCAAGGCTCATACAATGGGCAATGAAATGAAAAAACTCTTTTATTTTTATTTTTAAATCTATTCTACATGAAGCAACAGATGAGCAACCCTAATCAAAATGAAATGCAGGAGCCACATATCAGTAGAATCAATCTGGCATGAAATGCAACTACGATCCTACACTACTTGCTCTCTAGACTGAGTAGAGCTTATTTATCCTCTAATATACCCGTATGACACTAATCATTAGCAAAATACAATTTTAGGACTCACCCTTTTATAGGCAAGGGTGACTTTTCTCCATCAAGATGACCGAGGTAGAAGGAATTCAAACCAACAACATCTTCAATCATGTAAAGGCCCAATGATAAAATGTCAAACTTCCCATGTTTTCTTGATTTCTCAACTCTCTTGTTCCACATAAGAACCAAATCTCCTTTCTTCAACTCCCTTGGATGAGCCTTTCTATCAAATATGCCCTTTACTCTTTCTTGGCTCTGTACAAGGTGATCAAAAGCCCTCTTCTTCTCATCAAGCTCTATCAACTGGTTCACTCTTTTACTACCTTCTCATTTGAAGTGAAGTGCTACAACAATTGATATATTGGGATCTTCAAATGAATGGGTGATGTGACCTTCATCCCATATACCAACTGAAATGGGCTCTTTCTTGTACCCTATTTACTTGTAATTCAATCAGCCCATAATGCATACTTCAACTTGCTATTCCAACTTTGTTTGTTTTCTCCCACAATCCTCTTAATGGTCATCATAAGATTTTTATTACTTGTCTTTTCCAAACCATTACCTTGTGGGTATAGCTTGAAGCATGGGATAGGGCAATGCCATATCTGAAACAAAAGTTTGACAACTCTGCAGAATTGAAAGCTTTGACATTGTTAGTATTGATTCTTGATGGCATGCCGAATCTAGTGATGTTCTTCTCCTAAAAAATGTTCATGACTATTCTATCGGTAGCCCTCTTGGTGGGAATGGCCTCAAACCACCGTGTAAAATGATCTCTTGTAATGAGAATCCATCTAAAACCATTAATCGAATTTTCCTTGAACTTACCAATAAAATCAAGGCTCCGCTATTGAAATGGTGCCTCCACCACCACAGGTTGCAAAGGTAAGGAAGCCAAATATTGCTTCCCTGAAAACAACCAATAAGGTTGACATGCTCTAACAAGCTCATGCACATCTGAGAACACAGTTGGCCAATAATATCTATCCCTCAAAATTGTATATGTTGTAGTCCTAGTTGAATAATGTCCTCCACAAAAACAAGCATGCAACTCTGTCATCAATCGTTGAGCCACAACATCATCCACACACCTTAGGATCAATCCATATGGATTCCTTCAACCCAATCGTCCTTGAGTCATACAATACTGTGATGCCTTGAGCCTCAAAGCCCTCCTTTGATGAGTTGCCAAACCATTCGGACATGTAAGGTTCTTCAAATAATAAAGAATGTCCAAATACCAATGATGATAGTCCAACTCATCCAAAACCTAACAAACCACTTCACTATATTCTCCTTCCACACCCGAAATCCTTTCATTTCCTTCAATGGGAAACTTTGCCAACCCTTGACCTTTTACCAATTTGGTTGGCCTAATTTCCATGTCATATTCATGAATCTTGGACACCCATTTAACAATCTTGTTGCATCAATACGTCTTTTATTGTTGAATGTGGAGCATAAGCTATAATCTTAGAATACCCCACATAGCTCCTGAAATGTTTCAAAGTTGGACTAATGCATAAGCTTGTTTCTCCAAGATAGAGTACTTTAGCTCCAAATCTCTAAGTGCTTTGCTCATGAATGCTATGGGTTGCTCCATATTTTTCTCATTGTTTTGGAGCAACACTTGTGTGATAGTGTCCTTGGATGCAAATGAAAATATTTGAAAATCTTGGTTATAATCTAGGCTCACTAAAATTGGGGCTGAATTAATAGCTTCCTTGATTTTCCTGAATGCCTCTCTACTCTCGTCATTCCACTTAAACACTGAATCTTTCTTCAACAAATTTGAAAGGGTTTGGTGATTTTTGCAAAGTTTGGTATGATACTCCTAATGAAATTTATTTTCCCAAAGAAAGATTGAACAAATTTCTTACATCCAGGCAAGGGGATATGTTGAATGGATTCTACTCTTGATGGGTCAATCTTCACCCCAACTTTTGATATGATATGACAAAGAAGCTTCCCTTCATCTACCCCAATTTCTTTATTTCTTTAGAGTCTTCTACATGATATTTCCTTAATTTCGTTTGGCATTTGTTAGGGCAGCTAACAAGTGTTTGTTATCTTCATGTTCCCCCCGTTTTTCCATGAAAGCATGTTCTAATTGGTCCTTATCTCGAATGCTATGTTCAAGTAAAATAGTGAACTAATCAAGGGCATTGTCTTCAAATGATAAGACAAATAACTTCACGAGAGAGTCCAAATGTGGTACACGATGTTTAACAATTAATCTCATGAAGGATTATTAATGACCTTGTGCTTGTACTGAAACAACATTGTTTCCTTGCAAAGTGGGTAGTTTGTTTATAACCTTTTCAAGCAAGTCATGTGGATACCCATTTATTTGTGAAAAATCAAGTGGTTTGTAAATTTCATCCAACCAAGGTGAAACCATGTTAACTAAAACTAAGTCTTCAAATAGGAACCTAAGGTTTTCAACTATGTGGTCAAGGTTTAAACTGTTTGAGTTTCTATTTTTTTTTTTCGATGGAATACACATCTTGGGAAACCCTCCAGGTACTTTCCCTCATTTCGAGGATGATATGGGAGGTAAACCAACCGGTCACATTTTTGGGAACCTAACCCGATAGGGACATCGAGTGAGGCCCGCTATCCACAGAGGCATCCATCTTGGGGACTTGACCCCGTGACCTTGTACTTGTAATTCACGACACTCAACCACTTGAGATGATCATGAATGGTCTAAAGTTTTGGTTTGTGCTCATCAAAGGTTTGTGAACCTGAGAAATTTGAAGTCGGGAAAAGGGACTTTGTCCTCGACAATGGTGTCAAAATGTTACAATAAAAACTAGCATCTGAGGTGGAAAAGTCCCAACCACCAAGGTGAAAGCTCAAGTTGAACTTACAAAGGCTACCCACTGTCACCACGATAACTCTTCCTCTCACTTTAGGCTAGTTATTTTCTAGCACAAGGGGGGTGCTTCCCTAAAGTAAATCTAAGTCCAAGGTTGAAAAGTTGAATTAAGTGTTCAAGGATTCAAGTTAAGTTTGATTTGCAATCTGGTTTATGGGTCCATTGAGGTAAGTTTCAGATTACAAATAGGTTGCAAACTTGCAAGCTAAGTCACCTGACACGATGACACGGGACACAGAAATACGAGTGTCCGACACGTGAAATTTTGACCCCGAAAACAAGACACGGAAGACACGTTTATATATATATATATATATATATATATATATCAAAAATAATTATATATATGAACAAAATTTGAAATTAACACATACAAAAATGAAATTTAGACAAAGATCCATATTTTGTTAGAAACTAGAAGCTTTACATGATACAAAACTTTAAACATGTAACATAAATGATAAATCATGATTCATTATACATTGTAACATCAGTGATGATAAAATGACAAACATTGAAGTTTGAACACACAAGAACTTAGAACCATAAGCTGCAACATTCTCATTAAGTCATCAAAATGAAAATGTATTACAATGTATAGATACTAGATAGTCATACCGAGTCAGAGTCACTAGTACTATAGGTGGGAATGCCAATGGAAAATACAAAATAAACATAGGGTAGATACTAGAATCGTAGATGGAAGAACTGTCAGGACTTAGTAGTACTAGTCCTCCATGACATAATCAGCAAAATCAGTATCACCAACACTGCTCTCTCCTCCATCCTCCTCCTCTATATCCAATGCAATCTGTGCATCTGCTAGTGTGGAGGATGACCCCTCACGAGGATCACCATTATCAAAAGTGATTGGCTCTAGCACTGGTTCATTAAGATCCAAGTTGGCTAATGCCAACTCAACACTGCTGTCTAAACCCATATCATCAGGAAACACATCCCACATCTTTGTCTTTCCCTTCACCCACTCTTCTCTCTACCTATAAATAAGTTGAAGATTGCTGTGCACATACACCATTGTCTCTGCCCTGAATTGCTCAAGCCTGCTCTTCTTCAAATTGTACAAATTCGCATATGTGCTCCAATTCCTCTCGCAACAAGAGGATGAAGTAACTTGAGAGAGGAGCCTCATGGCTAACTGCTGTAGAAGAAGGCATGTTTCCCCATGAGTTACCCACCAAGCATAGGGCTTCTTAGCCCCCCTGTCTCTGAGCACATCATAGCCTCCAAATCTCCTAGTGCCAGTGGGAAACTCTATGAAGCCCTCCTCCACCTCATCAAGGTACGCTCTATTCTGAAATATTTGTCTAAATGCATGCTTCCTCCCCTGTGAAATCTCACCATCCATGTGAGAAGGGAATCTGCGTGAAGGCTCACAATTGAGCCAATCATTAGTATAGTATTTGGGATTCAATGAGTGAGCCAAGCATTGCAAAGGTGTGCAATTATTATCCCACCTGCTGATAAGAATATCTTGTATGGTGGTGAATAAGGTCTTTGTTGATGTTTTATACTCCGGGCACTCATGCTCTAAAACAACGGTCTTCACGGACTCAATCATGGAATCCCACTCGTCATAAACCTCTCCTAGGATGGGCTTGTCTATGTCTGCAAACTGCAACAAAGAGATGATAGGGTCCATGATCTTAATGGTAAGATCTGCCCTCTCCCACCAACCATCATCGAGCACTGTATCCTTGACCCATTTTGATTAAGCTTGATCTGCCTTTCTCCAAAAAGACCAATACTCTGAAATAACCACGGACCCAAGAGCGCTCTTGACCTCCCTCAACCTTTTAAGCATGAAGAATGAGGAGGAAAACTGAGTATCTGCAATCTTCAACAATGATAGATGTGTGTATGCTTTGTAGATCGTGAGGGCATTGGTATGGTTTTGTACAAAATTGCGGATATGGCATGCATCCTCAATAAGACTTCCCATCCATGTTCCGCAACAATAGATTTAAGTGCTAAATTCAAAGAATGAACAATGCAAGGTGTCCAAAATATTTGTGGATATTTAGCTTCCGCAATCATGCTAGCAGCCTTGCAAATAGGTACATTATCTGTAATAATTTGCACACAAGAATCAACACCTTGATCTTCAATAACCTTAGTGAACAACTCGCCCATATATTGTGCATCCTTGTATTTTCCAAGAGCATCCACCGCTATCAAGAAAACTGCTTCATTTAGGGAAGACACCATGAAAATTGATTAGTGGATGGCGTGCTGCACAATGCATCTGTCCAGCCATCAAAAGCAATACTAACACTTGTTGAGGGCCATGCTGATTTAATAGGATGTAGGATTTTATCCACCTCCTTCTTTGCCTTAACCAACAATGTGGTTCTAAGCTTCTTTGAATTAGGTGGCACATATCCGATTGGAGCCTGATCAATTAGAGCTCTACACATATCAAGAAACAAAGGAGATCGTGCAACGTTGAACGAAATGAAGTTGAGATAGAAAAATAAACCAATGGTAAGATCAACCTCTTCTTGCTTCTCTCGCTGAAATATCTTGTCCATTGAAACAACCCCTTGAAGTTGCGCATCTTGTGGAGGCACTTTATTGTTTGGGTTTGTTGGCTTGTTGTGTTGTGGTGATCTTTGCTTGAGCCATCTTTCCTTTCCATGCACAATCAAGTTAGCTTCAAGTTAGTGCTTGTTTCCTTTCTTGTTCATAATTGTATCTTGTTGTATCTCTTAATTATCTTTGCATCTTAACTTTGTAGATAGTTGTTTATTTCATTTACTTGTATCTTATTCAATTGTAAATTGTATCAAGTAATTCTTTTGTTTCTAATTGTAATCCTTTGTAAAGTCTAATCTCTTTGTAACTTTAGTTGACCCCATTACCCAACCTTAGGCACTAGTCTCAGTTGACTTAGGGAAAGGGCTTGCCTTTGCATTGTTTGCCTCTCATATAGGCTAGATTCCCCCAAACCTTTAACCCATTAAAATTAACTCCTAGACATCATCTTTTAACTCACATAGTAACTAAGGTCTAACCCCCTTGGCTTCCCTAGGAGTAAGCCTAGACAGAAGAAGTTCAAGTCGAGGTGACAGTGGGCTTGAACTAAGACATTGTGTCTCCGAGGACACACTAAGTGGATTGAGACTTAGTCCACGTTTGCAAGTGTGTATAAGGATGATTTGTTGAAAAGTATTAAGGGCAACAATAACTAGAAAATGGCTTCTAAAGAGCTAGCATTTAGGGCTTTAGAAGTTTATCCAAGTTAAATCACCTTAGTAAAGTCTAGCAAATGAAGAGAAAAGAAGTAGTAACTTAAGTCCTTTACTCCTAAGGTTTGCCAAGCAAGCAATTTCATAATCTTTAACATGAATAAGCAAATATACCATAACCATTCAAATGAAATGAAGAATTGCAGATTTACTTACTTCACCAAGAATAATCAAGCAATAAAACCCTAGAATGCCTAGTAACTTCACCAAAAGTGATCCAAGTTGCAAATTTTAGCCTCCAAGACAAGTGCACCTCCCTATTTCAGCCAATAACTCCCAAATAGGGTGCAAATTTCAGACCACACTTAGTGTGCGATTAGTGATGATGAAAAATGAGAGAACTTTCTCTCTATTTATACAATACTAATGACCTTTAATTAATTTTAGGTCATAGAAAGGCCGACTGGGCCAAATTACATCAAAAATCCATTTTTTACATAAATAACAGTAACTAACCCTTGAAATCATCTCCAAGGGTGACGCCATGCCCTTTTATGATGACGTTGGCCCCTAGGGTGGAACGTTGGGCTCTTGATGCAGAACGTTTGGCCTCCAAAGGCCCTGGATGATGCCCACACGTGCCAACCAACTCACAACTACCCTCAATATGCAAACCCTATCTCTGGATGATGTCCAAGGTCATAATGATGACGTCATGGGCTCTCAAAGGTCAACGTCCAAGTGGAAGAGCAAGATCCCCTTGGGTCTAGGTCTGCCAGAGTGTCTCCAATGGCAACGTCCTCCTTTCTTCCTGGTGCAAGTCTCTGATGTCTCCTTGCCCTTGGCTGGGGTTACATCATCCATTTGTGGGCTTTCAGCCCCATGGAGGTTCGAGCTAATCATTCCCCACGTGTACCTGTCCATTAGGCAAAGTCCTGCAACAACAACAAGTACGCCCTCCAGGGGTTCATAAGTCACATAGATCATAACATGTAAATCACATCCAATAATTAAATTACTCAAACATGTGCATTAAACCCCCCTTTACCCAGACAAGTGCTCAAAGACGTTATGCAATTTAACAAGTCGGGTTTGGAGAAGGTCTTAGGGTGTCCTATTGGGCTAATCCTCCTTAAGTTTGGGGTGTTTCCTGTTAGTAAAGTGTGTGTGCTTGTTTAACCATACACAATATAGCAATATTGTCACCCAACCATAGGCACTAATGCCACCCCGAGCACCTTGACCTTGATAGAGAGAAGAATTCCGATAGCAAACCAATAGCCAACCAAGGCTAATGCACCAAGCAAAGATAACCAAAATTGATCAGAGAGTCCAACCCAGAAAAACCGAAAATGCAGATTTCAGAACTGCGGCAACAGTTGCTCCCCAAATTTGCGCACTATTGGACTTCTGTAGTGCGCACAAGTGTATTTCTCCAATTTTGAGAAATCTGGATAAAATGAAGACTGGCATTCTATATTTATACTGCTTCTGCCAGACTGTCTTGGTCGACTTCTCTTTCTGGGTGCCAAATACTTAGTATATAATATTTCCTTTAGCCGACTTCTCTTCTAGGGTTATATCCAAATCTTTTCTTGCTTCTGGAATATTCTTATCTCGTCAAAGGTCACAAATGGAGGTTAATACCTCCCGTAGCTACCATAATATCAACACTCCCTCCTAGCTAGGGAGGTATAACAGGTAATGGTCTTGAGCACAAATAGACCATTCAACCGATAACATCATTATAGCCACACAGGCTATCTCATGATCAAATCACGAGCACCGTCATCATTATCCAACTGGATAATCTCTATGACAATTAGTACAATCTCATCTGATAGAACACAACTGTGTCTATCCATAGTAGTACACAACTACTCAATCCGTGACACATAGTCACAACTAGTGGAACATATCCACCACAGTAGCATACATCTACTGTCTAGAGACATACAATGTCCATAGCAATCATATCATCTGATATCAACCTGCACAGGAAAAACAATATCATGATATAAACTGAGTCATCTGGGCCATTCTTCCACTCACATCTGTGAGATCTGGAAGAGCATCTGCCCTCAAAAAGTAAAACATCAACCATGGGCTATCTGGACTATTCTTCCCAAGCATGGAAGAATAATTGTCCCCGATTTCTGAGCCTGGACCATTCACCTATCTGGGCCATTCCTCCGGCACTAAACAAAGTGCAACCTGGAGAGAATGAATCTGCCCTAGGGAATGCCTGCCCTTGATTGCTGAACCTGGACCATTCACCTAACTAGGCCATTCCTCCGGCACTAAACAAAGTGCAACCTGGAGAGAATGAGTCTGCCCTAGGGAATGACTGTCCGGACCATTTCCTAAGGAAATGACTGTCCTACACCAACCTCCAAAATGGACCATTCTTTGAAACTGCTCACAACTGTGAACTTCGAAAGAATGACTGCCAGGCGAGGCAGACCATTCTTCTTGACCACTACTGAGAGGGAATGCCAAGAAGAAGAACTGTCCTAGACCATTCCCCCACACTGGCCACAAGGGGAATCACTGTCTATGGTACATCAAAAATCTATCGAACCATTTTCATTACGAAAATGATCGTTCGATCTGGACCATTTTCCGAACTGGAAAATGCCTATCTGTCAGAAATCTCAAACCACTTTCCGAACTGGAAAGGAACTGCTCACCCTGTACCATTTTCCAAGTTGGAAAATGACTGTCCATAAATCAATGATATATCAGTGCTCCCTCCCAACCTGGAGAGCCATTTCTTCCCTTTCAGCTAAGGGAGTTATTTAAACGATCCCCAACTTGTCTCGTAAGTATGCAAACTTTATTCTGGACAGAGGCTTTGTCAAGATATCTGTTGTATGCTCATCTGTGGGGATATACTGGAGCTTCACTTCTCCTTCCTGGACTTTGTCTCAAATAAAGTAGTATTTGATCTCAATGTGTTTCGACCGTTCATGAAACACTGGGTGTTCTGATAGCCTTATACAACTATGATTGTCACAATATATTATGGTAAAATCTGGAACCTGATCAAATAATCTAGAAATCAACTTTCTCAGCCATACTGCTTCTGTACATGCATCACATGCTGCGATATATTTTGCTTCTGCTGTGCTGAGTGCAACAGGCTTCTGTTTCATGCTGCCCCAAGATATCATAGCAGAGCTCAAGCTGAAACACATCCCTGACGTACTCCTTTTGTTTTCTGCACTTCCTGCCCAATCTGAATCTGTGAATCCATGAAACTGTATATCGCTGGATGCGGTATATCTTAAACCATAGTTTAGTGTCCCACGAATATATCTTAGAACATGCTTTGCAGCTATCCAATGCTCATGACTGGCTTAGTGTGTTTACGACAAAGCAAATGTTTGGTCGAGTATTTACTAAATACATCAATGACCCAATCAATTGCCAATATAGGGACGAGTCTACTGGATCAAAATCTGAGTCTCTTACTTTTCTTATATCTCTGGTCATAGGAGTGTCCATGGATTTGCAATCCATCATTCCAAACTTCTGAAGAATTTTCACTACATACTTTCCCTGTCCAAGGAATACTTCACCACGCTTCTGCCATACTTCTAGTTCCAAGTAATAATGCACGAGACCAAGATCTTTCATATCGAACTTAGAGGCTAGTTCCTTTTTACCCTGGATGATGAGAGACTCTTCACCTGTCAAGAATAAATCGTGGACATATAGCAGTAGAATCACAGGTGCATTGTTCACGACTTTGTAGTAAAGATTTGGATCTGCATGACTCTTGGAGAAACCAAGTCTTATTAAGTAGTTGTCTATTCTGGCATACCAAGTTCTTGGAGCTTGCTTGAGTCCATATAAAGCTTTCTTTAGTCTGCAAACATGAGTGTCTCTGGAGTGTACTTCAAATTCTTGAGGTTGTTCAATGTATACTTATTCGATTTCTCCGTTGAGGAAAGTTGTTTTTACATCCATCTGATGTAAACTCCATCCCATGGAAGTAGCAAGAGACATAATGGCTCTAATAGAAGTCTATCTGGCAACAGGAGAAAATGTCTTGTCATAGTCTTTTCCCTCCTTTTGGGAGAACCCTCTAGCTACGAACCTTGCTTTATATTTGTCCATGCTTCCGTCTGCTGCATGTTTCATCTTATAGACCCATTTTGAAGTTACTACTGATTTTTCTTTAGGTCTAGGCACAATTTCCCATACATAATTTTTCATGATGGACTGGTGTTCTTCTGTCATGGCTTCTTTCCATTGTTTATTTTGAGCCGCCTCTTCAAATGTGGTGGGTTCTTTGTCTAGAAGCTTTGTTATACATGCTGCATAGTTGGAGAATCTCTTGGGCTTTTTGCTTTTTCTGAAGGTGCCACTTGGGGCTTTGAGTCTTTCTGCTTCTTGTAGAGTAGCTTCAATCCAAGCTGGTCGTTTCTTGGTTTTGGGTACAATGTCTGAATCAATAATCTCACATGGTTGCATCAGATGATTAAGTTGTTTTGTTTCTTCATTCTGACTTTCTAGAAGACACTTCATACTCTTCTTCTATAGTTTCTTCTATGGATTTCTTGAAAGCCATCTTTTCATTCAAGGTTACGTCTCTGCTAATTTCAATCTTATGTTATTCCAGGATATAGATTCTATAGGCCTTGGATGATTCACTGTATCCCATGAATATGCCCTTCTTTCCTGACGGTTCTAATTTATTCCTTTTATCCTTTGGGATGTGAAAGTAAATAGGGCATCCAAAGATTCTTAAGTGTTCCACATTAGGTTTCTTTCTTGAGAAGGCTTCTTCTGGGGTCATATCCTTCAATATGCGGTGAGGACTTCTGTTCTGAACATATATTGCTGTCATGGCTCCTTCTCCCCACAGATACATAGATAAACCTTGATCGTTCAATAGAGCCTTCATAGTTTCTTCAATAGATCTATTCTTCCTTTCTGCTACACCATTTTGTTGAGGATTATGAGGAATAGTTAGCTCCCTCCTAACCCTTGCTGATTTGCAAAAGGAAACAAATTCCTTGGATGTATATTCTCCTCCATTATCTGTTCTCAAGGTCTTGATTTTCTTGGTTGCGAGGTTCTCTATCTTTGCTTTGAATTCTTGAAACTTGCTGAATACTTCATCCTTTGTCTTCAAGAGATATAACTAAGTCTTTCTTGATTAATCATCTATGAAGATTACATAGTAAAGAGAACCTCCTAGAGATTTGACTAGCATCGGACGCCAAACATCTGAATGTATTAGATCTAGGATTTCCTTAGATCTATTATTGTTGCTTGAGAATGGTTTCTTAACATTCTTACCAAGAGCACATCCTATGCAAATTCCTTCATGTGTAGATTGTTGTTCTGGTATTCCTTCAACCATCTTTTTGAGGAAGGGTAATGCTTGATAGTTGATATGAGCATACCTTCTATGCCAAAGTTCATTGGGATTGACTTCATCATGTACAAGGGCTTCAACATTTCGTTCTAGTAGTCTGTATAGTCTTCCTTCACGGGTTCCAATAAATCTAGCATTCTCTATGCTGGAGTCTTTAGGCCAAGATAATACTTTTCCATCTTCAAAGGCTATTCTGTTTCCTGTCTTCTAGGCAAGATATGGATACAAGATTCTTTTCTAAACCAGGTACATATAAGACATTGCTCAAATGAACATTGTTACCTATTTTCAATTTAACGGAGGCTTGACCAATTCCTTCGATTGGGTAAGTGTTTTTGTCTCCAAGTTCTACCTTGTACGATGTCTTCTTTTCATTTAGATTGGAGAGTTTGGCTTGGTCTCCTGTCATATGCCTGGAAGCTCCACTATCAATTATCCACATGTCATCTTCAAGAGTTCCTGTGAGCGCTGAGTAGTGTAGATGATTCGTCTTTTCATTCATGATTTTTGTTGACTGATAACTGGTCAAGCTTTGACCCAAAATCTCAATGTTGACGTTTCTGCCTTCTGAGAGTGCCAAGAGGTGTGCTGGACTAAGGCGCACCAGAACATCTTTTCCTTGAGTAAGGTATTCCATCATAAGGTGCTAGACAAGGGCTTTAGGGTTTCTGCAACTGCACCTGCTAGTAACCCTAGCGACAATGCTTTAGTAACTGCACTTGCTAGAAACCCTAGCGACAGTTCTCCAGCGAGCTTGATAACTTTATGGCTTAGCTTCCTTCCAATGGTTAGACTGAACGAAGGAGGTGTGGGCCCATAACTTGTTAGTAAAGTGGGTGTGCTTGTTTAACCATAGACAATATAGCAATATTGTCACCCAACCATAGGCACTAATGCCACCCCCGAGCACCTTGACCTTGACAAAGAGAAGAATCCGGTAGCAAACCAATAACCAACCAAGGCTAATGCACCAAGCAAAGATAACCAAAATTGATCAGAGAGTCCAACCCAGAAAAATCGAAAATGCAGATTTCAGAACTGCGGCAACAGCTGCCCCCCAGACTTGCGGACTACTGGACTTCTATAGTGCGCACAAGTGTATTTCTGCAATTCTGAGAAATCTGGCTAAAATGAAGACTGGCGTCCTATATTTATACTGCTTCTGCTAGGCTGTCTCGGCCAACTTCTCTTTTTGGGTGCCAAATACTTGGTATACAATATTTCCTTTAGCCGACTTCCCTTCTAGGGTTATATCCAAATCTTTTCTTGCTTCCAAAATATTCTTATCTCGTCAAAGGTCACAAATGGAGGTTAATACCTCCTGCAGCGACCATAATATCAACATTTCCCAGGTGAGAACCAATCTAGCTCATGTAAGTGTGTGTGAGGTGGCATGGGGTGTAGAGATAACAGAGAAATGTAGATCTTACATGTGGTTCCTTTGTAGAGGGAAAACTGCACCTTGTCATAGATGCCATTTTTTCCTAGCCCATTCAATGCCTTTTATTCTTAGCCTCATTGCTTTTGATCTTTTTCTTTTATGCTTCAAGGGAAGAGTTGAGGGACACTGTCCTAGCTTGGTGACCAGAGGTGACAACATTATCCACAAGCATTTCACAGAGATGAGAACGCTGGCTCGTGATGAGACCCCCTTTCTCTTGGCTATGCCACCAAGAGCCACTACCCTGGTTTGGTGACCAGATAGATGGTAGTGTCATACCGCTACATGCCAATGGTCATAATAGGTCGGCTTATGATGATACCTCCCATCCACCAACTAATACCTTGAGTGTTTATTTATTTTATAGGTTCCCTTTTCTTACCGAGAAGCTTTTTACTGCTTTCTCGGGAATCCCTGGGCGAAGCATCTCAAAGGTTTCATTTTTGGCTTTTAACTCTTGCCAGCTACTTTTACCCTTTGGGCCTTTAGCCCCTTCATCCCACAAGGCAAGGTACAACCCTTCCTAGTGTGGCAAATCCCAATGCTCGAACAAAGTTAGGGGGAGATGAGAGGAATAAAGATGGAAAGTGGTAAGTATGGAGGGAACGAAAGATGACCTTTCACAGACCCACACAGTGGCAACCCATGCTGAAGGGAGATCAACTTATTAGGGCATCATGTCACCTTCCCAGGTATGAACAAGTTAAAGAGCATAATTTCCAAGCAAACATTATGAAATGAAGGAGAATTCAATGCAAAATGTTCAAGTGCTTCAATAATCAGAGTGACACATACCATGATACCTGAACTCATTATCTCATGGAGCAAGACTCACTGCTACTTCAGGACCAGGCTGGTGGGATGGATATTGCTATTGCTGATTAATGGGTTGCATTGAAGAAAAGAGGGGCCCTCCGAGGCTATTCTCAAGTCATTCGACTCTCGACAGTTCATGTCTAGGACCCGTGGGCCTCGAGACATGATCTCCTTAGTTATCCCTAGGGTAGGGGATAACACGTTTCTGCTAAGAAAAATCAAAGACCTGCAAAAGCAAATACATATATAAAAAATGTCCCAATTGTTGAGGGATCTACACAAGTGCATTACAAGCTTTTCTTTACCCCTATGGCACTCTGTGTACCTCTCCCTTCAAGTGACACTGTGGTACTGCAGCCCCAAGTTTTATGTTACCCATTGGGAGTACCCGATCGTTATGGACCCTAATTAATTAATGGAAAATAAATGGGTTTGAAAATTGATGCATTGAAAACGAAGGTGCAACACACCCTTTACAAAGGCACCCATAAATGGTGCAACCCCATGTCCAAAAGTCTTACCCCCATCCACTTCATCTTCTCCACATGACTTAGAGAGGTTTCCACCTAGGAAACACTCCTTGACTTAAGGACCGATTCACCTAAGAGGTCACCTTGTCAACCCTCCCATACCTAAACTTAGAAAATTGCATAGGGTCTTTGAGCACTTTCTTAATTTGACGAGGTAGTTTTTGATGTACATGCTTAGGTGGCTCTTATGATGCTTTGACTTGAGATCCTTGCAGGGCGTACTTGTCTGTCTTTGCAGGACCTTGTTGATGGATGTTTTGGAGGAACACGCCTAGCTTGGGCCTTCATTGGGACAGGAGGCCCATTGGTTGGATGCCATGGCCCATACCTTGGGGCAATACAGGAAATGAATGTTGCCTTTGGAGGCAAAGGAAGAGACCTTGGAGGACCTCACCTAGCCCTTACAAGCCTAACGATTTGCCTTTGGAGGCCAAAACGTCTTCTTGGAGGGCTTGACGTCATGCCTTAGGGCTAGGGCATGTGGTGGTGGAGGTGTTTTGATAGAAACTTGGCACTTTGATGAGGAAGATCCCTTATACCTTGGAAAGAAGACCCCAACGCATGAAGGGAAGGCCTTTGGAGACCCAACGATTTCATCTTCAAGCTCAACAACATGCCAATCATGACAAGACGTCACCCTAAAAGGGCTTGATGTCACCTTAAGGGTTTCTTTTGTGCAAATTTTAAAGTTAAATTCAAATTACTTTGTAGACGGGAAAAACAAAGGGGAATGGCTTCCTTATTTTGTGGTTTACCCTAATCTATGTGGACAAACACTTTTTAGGAGTTTTTGTGTAAATAAGGATCAATTTCATTTCATTTTAAGATAGCTCTCTCATGTAGAGAAGACATTCTTGGCTGAAATTTGCGCCCTCCTTGGGCATTTGCTCTATCTCACTCTTGAAATTGTTTTGGATTCTATCTATTGGTGGAAGAAGTAGTGCACTACCCTCTTGGAGGCTTGTCTTTGGCGTTTTGGTGGAATATTCTTGGTAGATAAGGGTTTTGCATACTTTCTATTGGAATTGGTGAGAAATTGTCTGCATATTGTTAGTAATTCCTTCTTGTTTCATGGTTTTTCTTGTCTAAAACCCTTGGAGGAGTATAAAGGCATACACCCTCCACCAAGTTCATCTTAATTGTTATTGGATAAGTCAAATTTTCAAGGTTGCTAGGAGGAGTAAAAGGGCTTACCGTAATATCCCCAGATCCTCGGATCGGGATATCAACTACCAACTTCGTGGCTCTGTTTTGCAGATCTGATGCACTAAGGTTTCTGGCTAAGTTTTCAAGGTTTCTGGATGCGTTTCGCTGTGTTTTAAGATTTATATATATTGCATGCAAATAGATTTGGGACTGTAACCAACTCAACAATTTTATTCAACAATATAATGGACAATACAAGACAATATGCAAAAACTCAAATAAATCTCTTCAGCTAGATCTATATAGATGAGGATCTTAACTTGAATACAAACAAATACTGATAAATATTGATAAGTAGATGGATCTGATAACTGCAATGAAGATCCACCACATGCACGAAATGAAGCACTGCATGCAACCAAAAATACGCTGCCAAATTGCTGTAGAAGACTGGATAACTCGCCCTGGTGGCTATACTCGTCAGAACTGGATGAGATCTGTCTCAGATGGGTCGCCCTACTCCCTAGCACACTCTCCCAACCTCTGAGATGAAACAGTGGTTCACTGTTGCTTAGTCGAAACCATGGATGGATGCCCAGACCTCCATGCACTACAAACTAGCATGATTTGGGAGATTTACCCGTCAAAATTTGATGATAATTGTCTCTACTGGTGTGCCCTAACTCCTCAAATGGGTTGGAAGGAATTTGTCTTTCCTTGACTAGTTGGGCCTAGCGACCCTCAACTGTTGCTAAACTCTCCCCAAAACCTCACGTTGCAACTGGTAAGTGTGCACTGCCTGACGTGGGATCTCTCTGCTGCTGTAGATCAATGATGAACCTGAATAGTTCTTCCGACAGACAAGGGTGTGTCTCTCAACACCGAATCCTATCAAAGGTTGTGGTTTCGTCTAGAACTCCACAAAACAAAAGAAGGAAATCGCCCAGACTCCTCTCTGGTTCTAATTTTCCATTCACAATATGCATTATGAGCCAACAAGTCGACTTTTCTCCTTTTATATTCCACCTCTTCTAATTCTTTGTTGACTTTATTCATTAAGTGACTTTTCCCCCTAAGTTCTAATTCAATATTCACTTAAGTCACTTAAACACTTTTTTTTACCCCTTTTTAATTACTTAATGTCATTTTCAATGAAGGCTTTTCCTGTAATTGACATTGTTATCCCCTATCCTTGGGATAACTAAGGAGATTATGTCTCGAGGCCCACAGGTCCTAGACATGGAGTACCGAGAGCCATATGGCTTTAGCTTGGCCCTGGAGGGCCCATCTTTTCTTTAGCGCCTTTTATCTATCAACAGTAGCAACATCCATCCCATCGACTTGGTTCTGAAGTAGCAGTGGGTCTTGCTCCATGAGGTAATGAGTCCGGGTATTGTGGTATGTGTCACTCTGATTCTCAAAACATTTGAATATGTGCATTGAATTCTCTTTTGTTTCATGACGTTTGCTTGGAAATTATGCCCTGTTATCGCTCAGTTTGTAGGATAGGTCAAATAGCTTGAAGGCAGGAGTCAAACTGGCGTAACANGAGCTTTCCCCACCCACTGTCACCTCGATGGGGAGCTCTTTCTATTCAGGGTGGCTAATCCCAAGGGAGACGTCCCTAGTAATCTGGGGTTCTGAAAGGTCTTAAGGTTTATAGGATCAAGATGAGAGTTTCCTTTCACAGATTACTGCCAAGAGAGATAGTCGAAAAGAAGGTATTCCACTGAGAAAGGCACCTGTTTGCGAGACAAAGCAAATAAAACTAAAACGTGCAAGCAGTGGTTAGTACTTCAATTGCTAATGACTATCTTCAATATATATGAGCAACAATAACATGTAATTATTGACGAAGTCAATGATTGCAAACAAAGACAATGGCTTATAATATTACTTCTTCAATAAATACAAAATGGTGCTTGCATTCAATGCGTAAAATTAATCCTTATGTTCTCACAATGCATTAAAGATGCTCATATATAAATATTGTTGCTGCGTCACTATACAATTTGAAGGGGGCGTCAGCCCTAATCTGTGTTAGTTTTGGTAGACAATGAGAAGAACGTTTTGCTAATTAAGCTAATGAAAATGATCAACGACTCAAAGCCTATCAATGGATGACAATGCCACAACGTTTTAAGCCAAACAAGAGTTCAAAATAGGCATGACGTCATCTTAGGGTTAGGGTTAGTAG
>ML781725.1:749425-765692 GCA_009831015.1 Picea engelmannii
CAACAACAACATCAAACAAACACATTGCTACATAAATATGAAAATAAAATTGATATATAAGATGTATAAGATGTCAAGTGGTACATCAATCATTGATACTGAAATGTGATCTGTCTTGAGTCATAAGTCTTGACAGGGTAATACAAAATCACATCAAAACAAAAATAAATGTATCTCATGAGATGATCATCATGAGGCATCTAGATGCTATAAGGATAATCATAATGTACTAAGAAGGTGTGGCCGAGGATTAGGTTTCCCCTGCCCCTGAGAAGCTTGTGGTTCCTCAATTTTTCAATCTGATCTCTCTTCCCTGCAATATCAAGAATTGAGTTCTTTCCAATAAGGGCAACGTCTTGGGTAGCTGCGGGGAAAATATCCACTTCACGCCCTGGGATTTTGTGAAGGTGGTATTTCAAGCGGTTGATTCCGCCAAACATTTCCATTCCACATAGCTTGCAACTCAGCTTTGTTCTATTATGACCCTCATATGGTTCACTATATTCCCACATTGGGTCCAATGGCTTTGCCATTTTGTAGAGCATTGATTAAATTTTTAAGATTTAAACCTATGGCACAAAACAAATGGGGCAATTCAGAATCTAGGTCCACAAAAAACTTAAAGAATGCTGCAATTAAAACATCATAGCTACATAAGTGTTAAATCTCCCATTAAAAAAGGGCAAGAAGAGGCATATCTAATGGACATTGCAAACCCTTTATTAAATCTTGAAAAACAAAGAAAATAAAGGCATAAATTTTTCTACATACCTGGAAATATGGATATGGTAGATTGGAGTAAATCCCCACTCCACAAATGCTTAGTTGATGGCAATGAAAATTACAGATTTCCCCTTGTTTGCTTGATGGAAAATGGTCACAGTATCCTCAGAGCTCAATCCCCCTTTGTAACTTTTGCAAAATGAGGTTAGAAAACCCAAAATCATGTCTTAAAGTGGGCTGGTTATCAACAGGGTGATAATTTGTATCGTCTCGCGATAATTAAGGAAATTATCATGATACTTACAAATTATCGAGATAATTTCAAAATTGGAATTTATCACGATAAATACTGGCTATATTTTTGCGGAGTTGGGTTTTGGCGATAATCTCATTATAATTTTGATATTATCGCAATAATTGTAACACTGTTTATAACTAATAGTTTTACTGTTTTAGAGAAATTCCTTATAAGATGCTTTAAAAAGGTGCCAAACCTTCTGATTATCAGTTAATAACAGGTCACATAAGTTACTAAGCTATGGGTTGTTCTTGTAGGCTGGAAAGGGTTTCAGTAGAAGCAATATAAGTTATGTTTCTCCCTTCCGAATGCAAATGTGTTTGCATTTGGTTTTTGATATTTTGTGTAGTCTGTAATGAAGGGAAATATTTTTGAGACGGAATTATTAAACCTGTAGGCTGTGAGTGATATCAATGACAATTTTTTTTCATTTTGAGAGAGCCTTAGAATTATTTGGTGAAGGTCTTATGCAACGCATGACTGCTAATGGAATTGATGCCTGCCTGCTATGTTGTGAGGGTTTCTTGTTTCATGTGAAGTTTGGTGGCGTTTTTAATTCGATCCAACTGTTAATTGACAGATATGCGATGACAGGACAATCGAGTCAAAAGAGTGATGTTTACAGCTTTGGCATTGTCCTCCTTGAGCTATTGACTGGCAGAAAACCAGTTGATCACACATTGCCACGTGGTCAACAGAGCCTTGTCACATGGGTAATATAGCAATTGTTGCTTATATATACAGTTTGAAATATTGATATGTTTCATTTTCTCTAGCAATCAAACAAAGTTCATGTCCGCTCTTCTTATGTGGGAGAAGCAGGTTATTATAAAGTATTTTTCATTTTCCAATTTACACTAAGGTCTGGAAACGGGAAGGGATGAGTTTCAGGGATGACAATTTTCATATGATGACATCAGAGCATATATACATACAGAAGCACGTTTATAACTATTAAATGATATAATAAAATAACCTTTTTCAAGAAAAGCATGCATCTTATATTCTATTTAAAAAACAATACTCTTACATCAGTAAGACCATCAATTGGATAGAAAATGCTTCCTTTGATTCCCTCTCCCAACTTAGGCAAGGAGAGACACTGTGTCCACCTTAGTGCCTAGCTTCATAGAATCTACATCTTTACTGTACATGTTCATTCTAGTTGTCATCTATACCACTATTTCAGCTTTAAATGTAGTCAACTCTCCAAGACAAAGATGAGCTGAATCATCATTAAAAGTTGCTCTACACCACCTTTCGTTTCCGTATGGTATGACTGTCCATGCCCCTTTCTGGCTGAAAGGACCAACTGAAAGAGGTGTATATTCTGAATAGATTCGTTCCCATAACTCTCAAGTAACTCTACAAGTTGAGAAAACATGTTTGATTGTTTCTTCTTTCTGGAAAATTGTGCATATCCATTGGTTAGCCCTGCTGAATTATATGTCTTTGACAGCCAACCTTGATTAATAACCAATCATTCAAGGACTCGATACTTGAATACAATTCTTTCTCCCATATGCCTTGATATCTTTTAATCCACCTGTCTAATATACCCTAACCCTCTATGTTTGCCTTTCCATGATCAGGAGATTAACTTTTACCATTTTATATAACCTTTTAGTCTCATAACAGAAAATACGGACTTGTCATATTTCCTCCAGTCCTTCCAAATATTTATTTCAGTAAACTTGAAATAAATGACTCTTAGATTTTGTTTCAAGGATTTTGGGAAGGGTGAACAATAAATCATAAACAATAACCATAAACTTAGACGGGTTTGTGTTTAGGGCTTTTGGGAGGGGTATATTATTATTAGTGGGTGAATGAGTCATAGGTTGGAGAAGAAATCTGGTTATTGTTTTTTCTTTGTTTTAATTTGGGGAGTGACAGGCCGTAAAGGATGGCCTGCCATTTTCTTTAAGGGCTGGGGGTGCCCAGGAATCCCTGTTTGCAGGGGACATCCCTGAGCCATTCCCTGCAAACAAGGATGCTGGGGGATGTGCTCGCCCCATCCCCCTATCCCTGGTACATAGGGGATGCAGGGGATGTTTTCCTTGAGAATAGATATGTCTGTGTAAGACATGTGTTTACCAAACATGCAACATACATCTTTCTAACAATATTATGTTATACATTTCACAGGCAACCCCGAGACTTAGCGAGGACAAAGTGAAGCAATGTGTGGATCCAAGGTTGAAAGGAGACTATCCACCTAAAGCAGTAGCTAAGGTTTGTATCTGCATGACTTTTTGACTTTTTCTTTTCTAAACATATGGCCTCTGCATAAATGTGCTTAATCCTTGTTTGTGCCTTATTTTTAACCTGTATTGATGCACTTGAAGTTGCTTAATTGTACCGTTCTTTGTTTACTTTGTGGTTGCATTCCAATGTCAATCTATGGTTTATTCTTTCCTCAGTTTAAAGATCTTCAGAAGTTTTTTATATACTACTGAAAATTGAGTTTGATAAACTGGCAAATAAAATTGTTCTTGAATTTAAAAGTATATTGAAGTTATACAGAAATGAGGCATTTACCGGGTATGATATAATGAAGCAGATTGCAGTCTCTTGCATATGAGATGCTCACGGGGCTTTCATTTAGCTCCTCTCTTGTATCTGCGATGTATTTATGCCAGTCAGTTATATTTAAGTAGTGGATCTATCTAGACATAGATTCAACTGCAGATGGTCCTCCTTTGTTTTCTTCTCAAATGTAGTATTTATTTTGCATCTTACTCTCAGAGGAAGAGTTTACATTGGAAATACATTTGTTGTAACCTGTGACTCATTCCCTGTACTCAAATGATAATGGATTTGATTAAAATACCAATGATCTCTGGTAAAAAAATGTTTCGGATTCCTGTTTTCTTTTATTGGGTATCACATTCATGTCAAAGATTTCTTTCTAATTGGAACATAGTAACATTGCCAGAAGGCACCTCACATACACCCACTTTCAATCTATTACTAGTTCTGGAATTGGAATTGAGGTGTAAAATTCTCTCTTGGTATCTGATTGAATGTCTTTTCATTATAAAGCTATATAGTAACATTGCCAGAAGGCACCTCACATACTCCCACTTTCAATCTAATACTAGTTCTGGAATTGGAATTGAGGTGTAAATTTTTCTCTTAGTATCTGATTGAGTGTCTTTTCATTATAAAGCTATATATATATATATATCTTTTATGGTTTATTGACTTTTGTATTTGAATGTCTCATCATGCCAAACAGATGGCAGCAGTTGCTGCCTTGTGTGTGCAGTATGAAGCTGATTTTCGTGCAAACATGAGTATTATTGTAAAAGCTCTTCGACCTCTATTGAATGCACAAACAGCTTCTGCTGGTGGGAGCCCAGCTGTGTAATCTGGATTCTGATGTATACGTCATACTATGCCTTATAATATTCCAAATTTGTGCATTATTCAGTTTTTCTTCAATACAAGCAGGCATGTCTTCGATCTGCTTGCATATATCTCTACCTGGAATTTAAATATTGTAAAGGATCGGATTACTTCTCATGTGGAAACAGAAGGGAATCAAGGCAGCAAATGCATACAATTGGACATGGGCGTCATTTAATGTCTTACCTTATGATATTCCAAATTTGTGCATTATTTAGTTTTTCTTCAATACAAGCGGGCATATCTTCTATCTGCTTGTATATATCTTGACCTGGAATTTAAATATTGTAAAGGATTAGATTACTTAACATGTGGAAACATAAGGGAATCAAGGCAGGAAATGCATTCAATTGGACATGGCCATTCAAATTTGCAGGTCCATGCTGAGTTTTCAGGATATGCAAATACAATGTCTACTGTGTTGCTTTCTATTAAGTTGTCATGATTCATGTTTGTATGTATATTCATACTTAAGTATAATGTGTCGTAAACATTTATTTCATCGGCTAGAAGTGACCCAGGACCCAGTTATGACAGGTATGACTATTCTCCTTGGTTTACAGCACAATTTCCATTTAAATTGTTTTGTTTTCAGTGTATTCTTAGTATTTTCATAGCTGAAAGCACATGGTATTTGCATGGAGAAGATAATGGGTCTCCAAGAAACAAATTGTGAACAATTGCATTATTACAGCCACTACAATATTATGTTTCTGATAATTAATGTTTGGTCTTGGAGCAACAATTGCAGAAGATGGGTATTGTTACAAGCTCTAAATCATAGTATTTGGAACCTGCATCTACATAGTCATATCCACCAGTGACATGGAAATCTGCCTATTCTGAGAAAGTAGTAGGGCGAATCAGGCTTGCAGAATTAATAGTCTATTGATCAATCGCCACAATTTTTGATGTTGGTCATCCTTCATTTGAAAACACTGGAAGAATGTGCCTCTAGCCTTACATGAGTAAATCTAGTTGATGATCATGAGGATAGATTCACCTAGGGGACCTTTTGGTATCATGCTTAGATTTCACCTAAAGTACTTTTGATCATTGCCTACACCAAAGAAAATTTTCCCTTAAGCTATGCATGGCCGTATCCAGAACACTTTGACAACAGGAAGAACTTAAAGAAAATAGAGCCAAGACAGAGACAAGGAAACGGGGAAAATAGGTTGTGATTTGGAATGGTATTGATTACAGATTTACCTCTGCCATGCTGGTCTATGCCTTGGTCCATTCCATCCACCTCTTGATGCTATGGCAGTCTAGAATGGTGGCAGCTCGCTTTTTTTCTCCCTAGGTTCCTCCAGTGACATGATTCATGGAATTGACATCATCATTCTCATGGAAACTCATGAAACCAATGAAAAATCACTATCCTACTTCACAAGGTATTCTTGTATTTCGATGCAGACCAGAGCTCTGTCATGTAATCAAAGACTCCAATGGGGTTGTTTTCTTATTATGGGAACGATTGCCCTCTTATATGCACCTAGAAGCTTCTGATACGTTTGTCAGGTTCTTTTTTATTTCTTTGGAGAAGGAACCCCCCACCAAAAAGATCTTCATTGCAGCCTGTTACTTCCCCTTGCTTATTCTACACACAATATTTCTATGGATGATGACTCTCCTTTTGCATATTTACGACCTAAGGTCATGAAGCTCTCCACTTTTAATGACCCTATTGTGGGCGACATCATTGCCCGAACCGACCAAGTGTAATGTTCCAATCATGATTTGTGCTGAGACCGTTTGGTGATTCTCCACTTTTGGTGACCTTCTAGTCCACTAATCGGTTAATCTTGACTTGGTCAAGAGTAGGTCAACCTTGATTCAGTGAATAATGGGTTTACCGTAGGTAGTTTATGGGCCCATGGTATTTGATGTGATGAAGCCTGTTATCCCCTATCCTAGGGATAACTAAGAAGATTATGTCTCGAGGCCCACAGGTCTTAGACACGGAGTACCGAGAGCCATATGACTTGAGCTTGGTCCTAGAGGGCCCATATTTTCTTCATCGCCTCCCATCTATCAACAATAGCAACATCCATCCCATCGGCCTGGTTCTAAAGTAGCAATGGGTCTTGCTCCATGAGGTAATGAGTCCGGGTATCATGGTATGTATCACTCTATTTCTCAAAACATTTGAATATGTGCATTGAATTCTCTTTTGTTTCATGATGTTTGCTTGGAAATTATGCTCTTTAACTTGCCCATACCTGGGGGGATGACATAGTACCCTAGTAAGTTGGTTCCCTTAGGAATGAGTTGCCACTGGGTGGGGACTATTGACCACCTATTTCAACTAGGGGGTCAACTCCATGTGCCTTGATGATATGTATTAGAAGTGCTACTAGTTTGAAGATTTGCTGGTTCTATAAGGAAATTTTGGCTTCAACACATGTTTTTGTAATTGGAATTTTCGCTCCCCTGCGTGGGATTATAATGTAATGGGTCTGCATGGATCATAGTTTAGGTCGGTTTCCTAGGACTTCATCATTAGAGGAGTTCCTTTCATCGAGTGTTTTTTTTCCTCAAGTTATTAATTTGGCCTAACCATCTTTATTAATTTCCCTTGAGTTTTTCACTCCCACGATAATTCTCCAAAGTGGTGAAAGACGCTCTAATGGTAGAGTCCTATGGTAGCCAGTGTCTAGTAATATTGTAAATGACCATGCTAGATATCTTCTAGAGTCTTGTGGAATTCCGTTGAGTCTAGATGATATTTTTTTAATTTTTTAAAATTACCCATTTAATGGTAATTTTAATTAATTTTTGATAAAAATTGTAAAAACTGGATCCTTGAAATTTTGATAGGGGTATTCGTTCTTAAAGGAAATGGATTGAGACCCCCTACACTCTTGGAGAAAGTTTCGGTTCAATTGGACAAGTTTTGCTAGGTGTTTGTCCATGAGGAGTCTAAGTTAGTCTAAGACAACAATTTAATTGCTGGAATTGACAAAGTCAAACTTGTCAATTTTTTGTAATTTGAGCAATTTAAGTGGAGAAAGAGTGGGAAAACTTACCCAAACCCATTCCTAAGATATCCTAACCCTTTCCCAACCTTTGCTTCACCCCCTCACCTAGCCATAGCCGAAACGTCACTCTCCCTAGGAGAAGTGCGTCCCCCTTCTAGAAAATCTCCAAAAAATAAAAAATTAAATAAAATAATAAAGGGAGACTTTTCCTCTCCCTTGGTGTGCCTCCCTAGACCCTACAACTCACTCATTTGACTTTTCAAGCATTTCCAACTCATGCCAACTCATTACCAAAACCCTAAACTCCTCTCAAACCCTAAAAGTGCGCCCCCCTTGAGATGCTCAATGATTCTTAGTTGATGGACACTTGGAGAGCATCCAAGAGGGGTAACTTTTGGCTCCCAAGAATAAATAAGAGCCTCCCCTCCCTCATTTCACATATTTACTCTTGATATTGTTACTATGCCAAAATCTCTCTTCTCCCACTCTTTGCTCTTGCTTTCTCTTGCTCTTGTTCTTTTCTCAAGCTTGTGGCAAGTATTTGCCCAAGCTTGCTATTGAATAAAGAAAATCTTTGGAGGATCCATGGTGTTGAGAGTCTTCTTGGTGCCATTTTGCTACATATGAGGTGATCTTGTTCTTATTTATTTTTCTTGTGTATTCTTAGCTTATAGATCTAGAGTAGAAACTCCAAGCAAAGTATTTTGTTTGGATAGATTTGTGGTAGTATTATCATAGATCTAGTGAAGTGTTTATTTGGGTATTACAAAGTATTTTGTTTTGCCATCTAGATCTACTCATATCCTCTCTATTTTTGTAGCTTTTCTCACAAGATTTGCAGGTTGCTTAAGAGTTTGGAGTGAAGATTTTCGATCTGGAAATCTCTCTTTTCACCCACTTAAACCCTCTAAAAAATTTTGTTTCTTATTTCTGTTCTATTCTATACTTGTTTGGGCATTCTAACATACTTGGATAGAGTTTTTAAACATATGTTACTTGCTGAAATTTATACAGAAAATTTCTGGTTTTTACAACAGAAATTTTCACAATTTTTTGTCACTTATTGCAGCATTTCCAACAAGCTTTTGCTTGCTGATTTTTTGCAGGTTGGTGACATTTGAGAGAGATTATAACCTATTTGGGGCATCTACAAGTCAAATATCAGCCTCCCAAAATTGGGTAACACATACCCTCTTCTTTTTTTCTCTTTCTCACATACTAAGCAAGCTTAAAAAACTTGCATTCCTCTCTTGTAATTAATTTATGCATTTTCTTTCTTTTTGCCTACACCTTGGAGTGAGCTTGGCTAAGACAACCCCCAAAATCGTAAGGTTAGGTTAGCATTTGGTTATTGTTTATTTTATATGCTTAATGGTTAAAAAATAATCTAGATCTAGGAATAATCACCTAATGCTAGCTTAGGCCCATGTTGACATAACTAATTTACATTGATCATCTTGTTCATTTCTTTTCATTGCAAGTCATTTCCATTTAAGTGCTTTGCTTATAACTTAATAATCTTTAAAAAATACTTTCTTTTATGTCTTGCAATTTACTTTCTTTTAACATTGTATAATTTCGTAAGATCTTGTTTCAAGCGTTTTAGGTCTCCTTGCAATTTCCATTTAAGTACTTTACTTTTCCAAGTCTTAATCTTTCAAGTACTACATTATAATCACTTGCAACTAATCTAATCTCAACTTAATTCACATAAGGTCAATTTACTTTTAAAGCCTAAAATTTACCTAGCTTAATAGGTCACCAACCACTGTCTCAATTTTTCCAACAAAAAGAGAATTTAAGGAAGAAGCGGGGGGTGCTAGATCGGAGACGGTCTCACGACACTTGGTGTCCTCCCTGTGGAGTACTTATTTTCCTGGATTGACCTGTGGAGCTAAGGTGTGGCCTTGTTTGCCTCACTTATTGAACACCCAACAATTCTTTTGGTACAAACGGGGAGAGTTCTTGGGTTGCCACTTAGTCTAGGATTTACACTTAACTTAACAACTTAATCAATCATAATCAATCCACTTAACCTTGAGTAATCTACATTGATACATCTTTATAGTTTATGCTTAAGTTACAAATTGCAAGCACTTCACTTTTACATCTTTATGCAATTTCACTTTAAGCATTTGTGGGTTTGACTAAGTAAACTAAAATTGCGCTTTAGCCCTTGGAGGCCTCATTTCAGCGTTTAATTTTTAGTTTAAGTTGTATTTTGGTGTGATTGGTCTCCTACCTTAAAGTTGCGCATCCCTTGGAAGCTTCTTCATTGCTTGGAGCTTGTGGTTGTGTATGCCGGTGAAACTTCTCCTTGAGTCGCGCATCCTTTGGAGGCACTCTTATTTGGGATAGTTGGCTTGATGTGTTGTGGTTCACTTCATCTTTGAGCAATATCATCTTAACCTGCACATTCAACTTCATTTCAAGATTAGTGGCTAGTTAGTTGCTTTGTATCTTGTTTTGTCCATTATTGTATCATTGTTGTATCTTTTAGTTATTCTTTAGATTTTTTAACTTTGTAGATAGTTGTAAATCTTATACCCAGTAATTCATTTTGTAATCTGATTGTAATCTTTTGTAAATCATAACCCTTTAACTTAGTTGACCCCATGACCCAACCTTAGGCACTAGTCTTAGTTGACCTAGGGAAATGTTTGCTTGTGCATTGAAATATTGTATTTGTATTGTTGACTCTCATATAGGCTAGATCCCCCTAGACCTTTAACAAATTAAAATTAACTCTTAGAACACATCTAATAACTCACATAGAAACTAGGATCTACCCCCCTTGACTTCCCTAGGAGTAAGCCTAGACGAAAGGAGTTCAAATCGAGGTGACAGTGGGCTTGAACTTAGACATTGTGTCTCCGAGGACACACTAAGTGGACCGAGGCTTAATCCACGTTTGCAAGTGTGTATAAGGACGACAACATGGACTATGAAAGGTCATCGTCCATTCCTTCCATAATTACCACTTTTTATCATTATCCCTCTCATCTATCCCCTACATTGGTTCATACATTGGGTTTGTCAAGCTAGTAAGGGTTGTACCTTGCCTTGTGGGAAGAAGGGGCTAAAGGCCCAGAGGGTAAAAGTCGCTGACAAAAGTTAAAAGTCAAGATGAAACCTTGAGATTCTCTCCTCAGGGATTCTCGAGAAAGTAATAAAAGACTTCTTAGTAAGAAAAGGGGACTTGTAAAAATAAAATAAAACTCAAGGCCTAGTTGATGGATAGGAGGTCTCATCATGAGCTGGCCTATTAGGTCCACGAGCATGTAGCGGTATGAAACTACTATTCATCTGGTCACCAAGCCAAGGTAGTGGCTTTTGGTGGCATAATCAAGAGAAAGGGGGTCTCATCACGAGCCAATCTTCTCATTTCACCATTATCCCTCTCATCTATCCCCTACATTGGTTCGGGAATTGGGTTTGTTAAGCTAGTAAGGGTTGTACCTTGCCTTGTGGGAAGAAGGGACTAAAGGCCCAGAGGGTAAAAGTAGTTGACAAAAGTTAAAAGGCAAGATGAAACCTTGAGATGCTTCACCTAGGGATTCCTGAGAAAGCAATAAAAGACTTCTCAGTAAGAAAAGAGGACCTGCAAAAATAAAATAAAACTTAAGGCCTAGTTGGTGGATAAGAGGTCTCATCATGCGCTGACCTATTAGGTCCATGGGCATGTAGCGATATGAAACTACTATTGATCTGGTCACCAAGTCAGGGTAGTGGCTCTTGGTGGCATAGCCAAGAGAAAGGGGGTCTCATCACGAGCCAACCTTCTCATTTCCATGAAATGCTTGTGGGTAACACTGTCACCACTGGTCACCACGTCAGGACAATGTCCTCCAACTATTCTCTTGAAAAGAAAAAACAGTAAGACAGAGTAAAAGACATTGAATGGGCTAGGAAACAATTGCATCCATGACAAGGTGCAACTCACTCTCTACAGAGGCACCCACAGGTAAAACCTACATTTCCTTGTCATCACTGCACCCCTTGCCCAAACATTCCCTACACCATCTCATACATTTACACGACTCAGATTGGTCTTCACCTGGAAACACCCCACACTTGAGGAGGATTAGCCCAATAGGACATCCTGAGACTCTCTCCAAACCTGGCTTGTTAAATAACATAATGTCTTTGAGCATTTGTCTGGGAAAGGGGGGTTTGATGCACATGTTTGGGTAACTTGATTATTAGATGTGATTGACATTGCTATGATCCCTGTGACTTATGATCCCATGAAGGGTGTACTTGTTGTTGCTACAGGACCATGCCCGAAAGACATGTACATATGGGGAGATGATTAGTTCAGACCTCCATGGGGCTAAAAGTCCACCAGATGGATGTTGTGACCCCAACCAGGGGCAAAGGGATACCAGAGGTTGCACCAGAGAAAAGGGACGATGTTCCACTAGAGGCACTTTGGCAGGCCTGGACCTAGGGGGTCTTTCCCTCCCACTATGACGTTGGCCCTTGAAGGCCCCTGACATCATCATTTTGAGCCTTTATGTCATCCAATTAGGGTTTTGGCATGAGGATGACTTGGTTGGCATGTGCGACAACTTCTGAGGCCTTTTGAGGCCTAACATTTCACTTTGGAGGCCTAACGTTCCATGAAGGGGCTTAACGTCACCCTAGGAGAGGCATGATATCATCCCTAAAAGACAATATTAAGGTTTTAATTGTTAATTTTATGTAAAACTAGATTTTTGATGTAAACTGGCCATGTCGGCCTTTTTTGACCTAAATTGTAATTAAAGGTCATGATTATTGTATAAATAAGGGAAAAATCTCTTATTTTTATGACCATCTTTGACTCACACAAGTGTGAGGTCTGAAATTCAGCCTCTTTTAAGGCTTATTGGTTGAAATTACGTGGTGCACAACTCTTGAAGGAGGCTTCTTTTGGTGTATTTTTGCATTTTCGTGGTGGAAAGTCTTCAACTAGGGTTTGTGGCTAGATTATTCTTTATGAAGAAAGTACAAATCTGCAATCCTTCTTTATTTTGAATGGTTATGGTGCATTTACTTGTTCATTTTTAAGATTATGAAATTGCTAGTGTGAAACCCTAGGAGAAAAACACATGTTATTGTCCTTTTCTTTATAACTCTTCACCTACTTGATTTTGCTAGAGAACACCTCCCTTAAAGGATATACTAGAGCCCTACCTTAGTAGCACTCTAATATCATTGCTTCATCAAGCTTCATACATTTATTTCAAGTTTGATTTAAAGAAGAAGGAAATCGCTAGGGCCTAGGGTTACCTATTTCCTAGCCTCTTTTCCTTCTAGGGTTTTAGATGTTGAGGCCCTAGGTTACTAACACTTCAATCATCTTCCCTTTTCCTTTAGCTCACCTATTTTCATTTGTTGTTTCCCTCTAAGAATTGTCGTTGMAACATTGACTCCATTTACCCTAAAAGGCACTAGTTCATACCTTGCAAGTGATTGATTGACCAAAACAACTTTTAAACCATCTACCTTAAGACCTTTACTAACTATTTCTAACTTTATATTAGACTAACCTACTAACTAATTTGYCGTTGTTGCAAAAGATTGCTACAACCATCTATAACAACAACAAATTCATCTTAAAAACAAGTTTTAAAAGTGATTATACATTGCCATCATTGCTTCTCACAATTACTATCACTTTGTCAAGTTTATGTTATCATTTCTGGTCATTTTTGAAGCTTTATGGAGGCATAATTGTGAAACTATTGCTATATATATACATTGCTGTTATAAATACTTCTGTTGCTTCAGATTTTATATCAACTTGTTTTTTTATTATCAAAAGTCTATGGTTTTATGAAGCACTAACATCACTTGGTACTTGCAAATAGTATTTTTTCTTCTTGTCTTGTTCTAGGCAGGGACACTTAAATATTACTTTGTTTCATCTCATTAAAACCTTTGAAATTTTTGATCAGAGTGACTTGTTAGAGGGGTGGGACTTTCTTGATACTCTTGCCTTAGACTTCTTAAACCCCTAGGTCATTGGGGACGTCGCCCCTGGGGTACTACTCCTAAATAGAAAGAGATGTCTTGTTTAGGTGATAGTGATAGGACAACCTCCTTGTTACACCAATTTGGTGTTCACTTGCCTTTGGCTTTGGGCAATTACAAATTGCGCGATAACATTTTGACGCCGTTGCCAGGGAACACTGAGTCAATTTTCCTCAAAGACAACACTTTTTCGGTAAGCCTTTACTTCACAAAGCTTACCCGGCGAGTCCATTGAGGGTGATTCCCTCTTTTCTCTTTGATTATCCCTAAAAGAATTATCTGGCGACTCCACTGATGATAAAGCCAACCATGGCTTCTCAATGGGACCTGAGAAATTTCAAACCCTTATACATGAGTAAAATATCTGGATACCTTCGACGAATGCCCCTGAGGTATAAAAATGACTCCCTAGATTCACTGGTAGTGATGGAGTTAGAGCTGACAATCACATGGATGATTTTTGGGCTTTCTTTCAACTCCACCATATCAGTGATGATGTTGAGGATTTGATAATGAAACTTTTATCTGCCACTCTTCATGGCAATGCTAGAGAATGGTATGGAGATCTCCCTGATGCTAGCATCACATCTATGGACCAGTTGGAAGAAACCTTTTTCAAGAGGTGGGGCATTAAATTGAAGGATATCCAAATGCTACTAAAAAGACTTGAGTATATAAAACAAATTGAGAATGAGTATGTCGGGGAATTCTATGATAGGTTTGAAAATTTGCTATGGAAAATTCCTAGAAGCCGTCATCTTGAAGACAAATACCTTGATTACCTCTATACCAATGCACTCTTAGTGCATTTAGTGTTTCTCCACAGTAAAAAGGGCCCAAAAACACTCCATGAAGCTCATAACATGGTTACAAATATCTAGGCAAATATCTCCTTGTCCAAGGACACCTCTTTACCCCAGATACTCTTAGTTTGGAGAGATTAGTTTCCCTTAAAACCTTTACTGATAACTTCTAAGAAAGAAGGGAGAAGGACATTGATCAACAAGGGGTTGAGGAGAAAGGTCTTAATGAGGGTTTCCAATCCCATGAGGAAGAACATGAAATTACTCATGCCTCTATCGAGGATAATGAAGACATGATTGAAGAGTGAGAGCCTGAAGATATAAAACATGATGATAAAGTATTGATGTATGCTCCTCCCTCTAATGAAGCTATTCAAGAGTCTATTCCTCCTGCACAAGAAGAAGAGGATGAGGTTATTCACTTTCCTTTTCAAGTTTTTGATGATACCTTATTCTATGAATCAAAAAGGGAAGAAGAGAGGAAATATTTGGACAAGACATATCCTCCTTATTATGAAGTTGAAGATGTAGAAACAAGTCATGAGAACGAAACAATGATGCATGCTCTTCCATCTAATGAAGTCATCCAAATCCTTGAAGCTCTTGCACAAGAAGAAGTAAATACAGTAAGTTATTTTCCTTTTCAAGAGTCTGATGATGCTTTATTTTATGATTTGGAAAGTGAAGAAGTGTTAGAGGATCCCTTGGATGTTTTAAGGCCTTCATGTTATGATAAAGTTGATGACTATGTTGATAATATTGATGAATTCATACATGTTGAAAAGTGTAAATGGGATGTGATTGGATATGATGGGGATCCTATTTACGACATTGAGGGTCATTTCCAAAAGTTGCCTTTACAACTATCATATGAGGTTAGTAATAAACTTGATATTTGGCAACAAGGAGATGATATGATTACAAATTTTTTTTCAGACACCCAAGGATGACCTGGTGCTATGTTCTCCTGATGATTTTCGGTCATACCTTGAGGATTTTGATGAATATTCCTTTGAGCACTTGGATTTATTCCATGAAGAAGATTATCAACCACCGTTGTGCTCAGATATTGACAAAGGTGGGGACATTGCTTGGCCTTGGAGGGCCCATCTTTTCTTCAGCGTCTCCCATCTATCGACAACAAAAACATCCATCCCATCGGCCTGGTTTTGAAGTAACAATGGGTATTGCTCCATGAGGTAATGAGTTCGGGCATCATGGTATGTGTCACTCTAATTCTCAAAACATTTGAATATGTACATTAAATTCTCTTTTGTTTCATGACGTTTTCTTGGAAATTATGCTCTTTAACTTGTCCATACTTGGGGGGGATGACATAGTGCTAAATTTGGCAACATCAACAGTGATTCTCCAATGAGAGCCATATGGGCCACCCTGAGGCTAGCCAGGGAGATTTGGAGAATCAACCAGTCTTGTGAGGTATTGACAAAAGCCAGGGGGAATGTACAATCTCTGTGAGTCAAACCAAAAGTCAGGACGAATGAGATGCTATGTGAGTCTAATGCAAAAGTCAGGGGGAATGTATAACCTTTGTGAGCATAGACAATCTAGTGCAAAAGTCAGGGGGAACGTACAACCTCTGTGAGCATAGACAGACTAGTGCAAAAGTCAGGGGGAACATACAACCTCTGTGAGCCTAGTCAAACCTTGTGAGCCATGAGCAAAAGTCAAGGTATCTAGCAAAAGTTAGGTTGAATGTAAAATTCCTATGAGCTAGAAACAAACGATATTCATAATATTGCAAATGATGTAATTGTATTGATCTAGTGCGTTGGCACGTGTAAAATTATCCACCATGAAGAGAATTTCGAATTGCCTTGTCAAGAGTTGTAACTAGAGTCTTGACTCTAGTTCTATTTTAGAACTAAAGTATAATGTTGAGTTGCAACTAAAGTCTTGAGTCTAGTTCTATCTTATAACTAAAGTGTAATGTTGAGTTGCAACTAAAGTCTTGAGTCTAGTTCTATCTTAGAACTAAAGTGTAATGTTGAGTTGCAACTAAAGTCTTA
>ML781725.1:770245-784129 GCA_009831015.1 Picea engelmannii
AAAGTGAATACAAAATAAATTATTTCAATAATAAATTTAATGGAGAAATTAGAAGTGGGTTAACCCTAAAATAAGGAAAGTGGGCCAAGTGACCTAGAATATGTTCTTAACGAAGCTACTTGGAGAGTATAAATAAGAGGCAAGGCTCTCTCATTTTAATTAAACTTGAGCATATTGAATATCTATAGGTGTCTGAGGTAACCAAGGATATCTATGCTGAATTTATGAGGGAAGGTGAAGAAAATAAGGCCGAAATGCAAGGAAGGATAAATTCTTTTGATGGTGCTTTCTAAGGTATGATATTCACAGGTCATCTCACCATTTTCGCTATAATTTTTTTTTTCTATAATGATTCAGACCTTGAAATTTCTATGCCATTGAGAAAACATACCCAAGTATCTGTGGTAAAAAATTCAGCTTGTGGGTCATTGTATTTTTGGAGTTACACTCCGTGGAAAATAGAGTTTGTGGTTATTCCTGAACTAGTCAAAAACAGATGTTACAGGTAAAAAATGTCGTAACTTATTTATAATAGATCCAAATTCAATGAGATCAAATGTGTTGGTTAGGGTACAGTCTTTAGTATGCTGTGAAGTAGTTTCAGATAAATTCAACGAACATTTCATGTGGGGCACTCTCTACAAAGTCGCTCTCTAGAATAAGCTAGAATTCAACAGGGTATGCCATTTTTACTATAACTCTTTTTCTGAGAGGTTCCAAGTAGTGACACCTGGAGGAATTTCATAAAATACACTAAAGAACATTGTGTATCAGTTTCATATCTTTATACATTACAAGTTCAAAGTTATGATTACTTCAAGTTAGGGTTGTTGACTAATCCAAAACTAGGCATGTGAGACTAAAGAAAAGTTTGATGAAAATACTAGTCTCTTGTTGTTAAAGTTAAGGAAGGTTTTCAGGTATGTGATCATATACACCAGGTCTATTATAGAGTTACAAATCATATTTTGATGATGAAATTGATGAGGGCTTTTGGTTGAGGTACAAGTTGGGTACATGGTTGAGACAAGTAGTTGATGAGTTGGCATATACATGAGGTGTATAGTTGATGATGTTGGTGTTGATATTTGGACAACATCGGAAAGACATTCTCTAAAGATAATAATTAATAATATAATTATTAATTGATTATTAACTATAATATATAATAAGTAAATAATAATAACAAATAGTTATTGATTATTCAAGGGACGCATCCTTTCATGGATTATCACCTTATGTTCCCTATATATGGAACACTCATCATTGTAATAATATATTGAATATCTCTCATATCTCATATGAAGAAAAACCAACATGGTATCAAAGAGGCACTAGGCTCGACTCCCTCACGAGAGGGCCCAGGAAAATGAGAGATAGATTGCTATGATACATAGCAACAGGGTAATGTACAACCCTCTACGTCATATACAAATATCAGTTATCTTTCCAATGGCTGGTTGAAACCCTTGAACAACTCAATCGTCCACATGAACAACTCAATCGTCGGGTTCAAGAGATTGTTGTAAAATTCCTGGCTTTAAAGAGAGGACACTGCCATGCAAGGTGAACGATTTTATCCTGGTCATTGATGCTAATAATATAACTTAAAGAACAAGGGTTTGCTTGGATTTAGCTGTTGTTCGCAAAATCGATGGGTTCGAGAGGCACACCGCACGTAAGTGGAGAAATTTCACAAACTCATAGAGTTCAAGTAATTCCAAACTGTTGTGCTCTAGTTCACCATTAGTGCAAACACGAATAATGGACGACTACTGGGAAAACCGACCGCTTGGGGTCCATTCGACAATTTATTTGCGCCATGCATCTGTGTTGCGCTTTCTAGAGGAGACTACTTTAGTGGCCATCGAGATTTTGACTAGGACGTGATGTTCTCAAGTCATACAGCGCGACGGAGCTGGTAAAGGGAGGTATTATATTCAAGTCGTCCTCCAACCCGGAGGTACGATTCTACACATACTCGGGAATGCTCTACCTTCCACAGATCAACGTACAAGAAATGCAGAATGAAGTGCTTTTGTAGAACATGGTTACCTTAGAGTTTAACGACGCTGCCATGGTGACTTCGTGATGCGCTACATTGCACTCATGCACTGCCTCATCGACATGCCTGATGACATTCGTGTGCTTAGTGAATCTAGCGTCATTGGTCAACGAAGTCCAATGTTAGGCAACCAGGACATAGCCGTAGCCAGTATGTGGAAAGGCATGTGTAATCCCTTCTTCACAGGACCATCCGGTAAACTCGGATCTAAACTCCACGAAGTGCTACTCAGGATGTATTGCATTCATTAACCTATATCGTTGAGATTTATTGTTTTCCGGTGTATTAAAACTTTGACTATGTATCATTTGACCTAGTCAGAGATGAAGGAACCAAGATCTCATGCCTTAGACAGTCATATAAAGGAACCAAGACATTGGTTTCACGAGGAAACCTTCATATGCCTTGGGGGACATTGGCTCCATAAGGGAACCTCGATATTCTTGAGACATTTATTTCATGAGGGAACCTCAATATATCAAGTACTGTCCAATATTACTTACTATGATTAGCATTTACCTACGTTTCTGTGGGAAGACGCATCCATGACTGTAGTGTATGTTCAGAACATAAGTCCTCACAAGACTTTAAGGAACATGAATCCTAAAGAGGCCTTCACCGGAGTGAACTCTGAAGTTCAACACTTAAGATATTTGGGTGTCCAGTATACATTTATGTACCCAAGGAGAAAATGACCAAGCTAGACCCTTCAGGAAGAAAGGGTACATTTGTGGGGTATAGTGAGTCTTCAAAGGCATACTAGATCTACATCCCTAGTCAGAGACAGATTGAGGTGAGAAGAAATGTTACCCTTAACGAGGAGGTATCCTTCAGGATATCTAGAGGATCTCACATGGATATTGATAGTGAGAGATAGGAAGAGATGGTGCCTTCTCCCCCTCATGCTCCAACAGTTCAGAGGGAGACATCGCCTATTGATCAAATTGATCACGTTGATCTTGTTGCTCCACTTAATGTTTCCAGAGATATTGCAGTAGGTCGGAAGATACTTGCATGGGCTCGTCAGACTTTGCAGGAGGCAGAAGGACCTGCAAATCCTCATTGTACCTTTCGAGATAGAAAGAGACCTTAGAGATATTCGTGTTCTATTGTAGCTATGAGCCACATCATTGATTCCAATTCTTCCTGTTATGAGGAGGCATCTAGTATGGAGAGATGCCATGATGCAGGAGTATCAGTCCATCATGAAGAATGATGTGTGGTATATTGTTCCGAGACCTGAAAGGAAGTCTGTAGTGAATTCCAAATGGATCTATAAGATCAAAAATATAGCTGGCAGAAGCATCGAAAAGCACAAAGCAAGTTTTGTTGCTAGAGGATTCTCTTAGGTGGAGGGAATAGATTATGAGGAGACATTTGCTCCTGTTTCTCGATACACTTCTATTCAAATGATTATTGCCCTCGCAACATCCATGGGTTGGAAACTACATCAAATGGATGTGAAGACAACCTTTCTCAATGGAGAGATTGGGGAAGAAATATACATCAAGTAGCCAGATGGTTTCGTCATACATGAGAAGGAGTCTCATGTGTGTAGGTTGAATAAGGTCCTGTATGGATTCAAGCAGGTACCTCGAGCTTGGTATGCGAGGATTGATGGACACCTGATGAGTTTGGACTTCAAAAAAAGTGTTGTTGATCCCAACATGTACTACACAACTGTTAATGGCGAGGGCCTGATTTTGGTCCTCTACGTTGATGATTTATTCCTCACAGGTACATAGAGCTTTATTATTGAATGCAAGTATGCGTTGGCCTTTGAGTTCGAGATGAAGGACCTTGGTATGATTCACTACTTATTGGGACTAGAGGTGTGGCAAAGAACTGATGAGATCTTCCCGAGTCAGGGGAAGTACACAGTTGAGAAATTGAAGAAGTTTGAGTTATTAAACTTGAAACGCATGGCTACAGCTATGGTGACGAATATGAAGAAACTATGTGTGTCTTCTTCCGATTCCGACGAGATTGATCCGACCCCGTACAAACAACTGATTGGATCACTGATGTATCTGGTTAACACTAGACCAGATATTTGCTATGCAGTGAGTGCACTTAGCCAATTTATGAGCCAACTGAGATAGACACACTAGATTGTTGTGAAGCATGTGTTGAGATACTTGCGAGGCACAGTTCAACATGGTCTGAGATATACTTCCAGTATTGATATAATATGGTAGGAATATATTGACTCTGATTGGGCAGGGAGCACATTGGACAGAAAGAGCACCTTCAAGTGTTGCTTCACTTTGAGATCTTTCATGGTTTCCTGGTGTAGCAGGAAATAAACTTCTGTGGCGTTGAGCACAACAGAAGCATAATACATTGCATTAAGTATGATAGTCCATGAAGCAGTGTGGCTTCACAAGCTCCTTGCAGATCTATTCAAACATGTGCTAGATTGCACCATTATTCATTATGGTAACCAAAGTTGTGTGAAGATCTCTGATAATCCGATGTTTCATGACAAATCAAACCACATTGAGATCAAGTACCATTTCATCCGAGACATGGTGCAGAGGAAGTATTGGTGTAGTAACTTCCTACATATGAGTAGGTTGCTGATGTTCTTACCAAACCAGGATGAAGTTTAAGTACTTCTGTGATAGACTTGGCGTGGCAGAGAATGCCTCCCTCGCTGAGAGGGAGTGTTGATGTTTGCAACTTCCTGAGACATTCTCCAGATCGTACTCCTATGTGATTGAGTTGATTTGATCTGTGATGACACTTATCTGAGAAGGGATAAGTGGGGCACCTATCCGAGAAGGGATAAGTGTGGTTGGGCTTATAACTCAACGTCCCATGTGGAGAACACATGAGGACATGTCAAGGGAGTTTACCTTTGACGTCATACACTATGGGAGTTGACCCTAGTGTTTCTAGAGGGTGTAGCCTCTAGAAGTTCACATGGAGTGCCATGTGTGATAAACTTTTTCCAAATCGTACTCCTCTGTGAATTAAGTTGAGTTGATCTGTGAGGACACTTATCCGAGAAGGAATAAGTGGAACACTTATTCGAGAAGGAATAAGTGCAGTTGGGATTATAACCCAACGTTCCATGTGGAGATCACATGATGACATGTCAAGGGAGTTGACTCTTGACATCATACACTATGCGAGTTGACCCTAGTGTTTCTAGAGGGTGTACCCTCTAGAAGTCCACATGGAGTGCCATGTGTGACAAACTTTCTCTAGATCGTACTCCTCTATGAATTGAGTTGAGTTGATTTGTGAGGACACTTATCCGAGATGGGATAAGTGGAACACTTATTTGAGAAGGAATAAGTACATTTGGGCTTATAGCCCATAGTCCCATGTTCAGAGAACATGAGGACATGTCAAGGGAGTTGACCCTTGATGTCTCACACTATGGGGAGTTAACCCTAAGTGTTTCTAGAGGGAGTAGCCTCTAAAAGTACACATGGGAGTGCCATGTGTGACAAATCTTTTGCTACTATGGTGGTTTTGAATCATTGGCAGAGACTGCGTGTCTCTGGATAATAGTTGTGTACTACTATGGAAAGACACCTCCCTAGGTAAGAGGGAGTGTTGATGTTTCAACATCAGGCATAACTTCTTCTAGATTGCGCTGCAGACCAAGGGAGATAGGATACATTTATCACAAAGGTGCACTTGTGATAAATGAGACCAGACGTAGTCCTTCCTTGATCATGAAAAGGAATAATATGGACTCGAGGTGCTTGAAGTGCTTTCCAAGTGTCAGTTAGCATCAAGCCGAAATTCACTCATAGGTGTGTCCCTGTGGTGAAATATCTTGGTATAGTCTTTGTCCTAGTCATGGTGTTTCAACAAGGAATAATAAAGACTTAAGATGTTATATGCTTTTACATGCGGACCCAAAGTGAGCCTAATCTTAGAGAGATTTAATTGGCTCAGAGGGAGAGCCACGGAAGGAGTTTCTCCTTAGCTCAGGTGGGAGAGAGATGTCTCCCAAGACTGAAAGATAAGTTTCATGAGTCTAGGGTGAAGTTTGTATACTTAAAAGACAAGAGTGACATGTTGCATAATGTCTCCCTCGTTGAGAGGGAGTGTTGATGTTTGGACAACATCGATAAGACATTCTCTAAAGATAATAATTAATAATATAATTATTAATTGTTATCTTTAGAGAATGTCTTCCCGATGTTGTCCAAACATCAACAATTGGTACAATTTGATGAGTCATAGTTGATGAGTACTTGACGCATGATTGGTACAATTTGATGAGTCATAGTTGATGAGTACTTGACGCATGATTGGTAAATACTTGGTACACGGTTGGTTGCACATGTTTATGGTACAAGTTGATTAAAGATTGTTTGGTACAAGTTGGTGCATGGTTGATGCACTTGTTTATGGTACAGATTGATTACAGATTGAGGTATAGGTTGATGCATGTTTGATGCATGGTTCAATTTTATTGGTATAGGTTTACAATAATATATCTCACAGTGATAGTGTGACCTTGGTTCCATCATTCTACTTCTACTTCAGGGCGGTTGGACGGGGCAAGGACATGTGATTGTAGCCACCTTCCAGTTGTAGCCAGAGAACATAGGGGGTTGTAACCTCCTTCTGGTTGTAGCTAGAGAATTGAGGAGTTTGAGCTTCCCTCAGGTTGTAGCCTGAGAAACTAGGGGGTTGGAGTCTCCTTCCAATTGCAGCTGGAAAACAAAGGAAGTTGGTGTTTCCAATGAATGTAATTCTTCAAGACATATAAGAAAAAACATTCCGTGGTTTTCTCCCGATTTGTGTTCCACGTAAAACACTGGTGTACTGTGTATGTGTATGATTGTTCATTTGTTCATTGCTTATTTACTCTGCAGTTATTGTATGATAATGCTTCATTGATATAACAATTGGATTATATAGTTAAAAATGATTATATTTCTCTATTACTGATTCACCCCCCTTGTCAGTAATCCAACAATTGGTTTCAGAGACGGTTCCTTAATGAAACAGTTAAACCACTAGAAGGAGATCATGGATTATTTTGAGAATGGAGTACCAATGTTTAATGGTCAGATTGGTTTTAAGTATGAGATGTGGAGTATAAGGACAAAATTATTTTTACAGGCACATGGACATTATATTTGGCTATCAGTTGTTACATGATATGATAGTTCAAAAAGGGAAAAGACTGCAACCAAGAAGGAATTGAGGAAGAATAACAAAATAGAAATGGATTTCATCTGGGAAGGATTACCTAATACGGTAAGATAAAATGTTCGTAAATGTTCATCAGAAAAAGAACTTTGGGACAAGTTACATGATATATATTTTTCACCCATCACATATTCAGAAAATGTCTTTGAAGATGCAGATACAAATCAAGAAGAATTATGTTCACCATGTCAAGAAGATTCAAAAGATGAGAGTACATAATCACCAGAGGTATGTTGTTTTGTGTTAATTGTGAAACATGTGGACATTTTGAAATAGAATGTCATGAAGGAAATGAGACAGGAAAAATAATTGAAAAGGAAGACAATTATGAAGAAGAATTGATTAGTTCTTTAGATGAACTAAGAGAAGAAAACAATTCATTCAAGAAAGAATTGACGAAACAAAAGGAAAGTGTTCACATTTTTGAAGAAGCCCAACAGGTCATCACGAACTTAAGAACTCAACTAGAAGAAGCCAGAAAGATCGAAGAAAATCTTGAATATCAAAAGCAGTGTTTGGAAATAAACATAGCAGCAGATTAGGAAGAAGCATAAATGAGAGAAAAGATATTGACAGATCATCTTAAGGAAAGAACTAACGATCTAAACCAGCTTGAGGCAGAGTTTGGTCAAGAAGAGAAAGGACTTGAAGAAGAAATAATCACATTAAAAATTTAGCTTGAAGAAACGAAAATAACAAAAGAATTCATGAAGTCTCAGATAATGAAGAAAGAAGAAGAGGTTGAGAAGCTTGAAGAAGAAGTTGTCACATTGAGAAGTAAAATCGTCAAGCTCAACACGAATGCTGAAGAGATAGAAACATCCACATCAATTATAGAGAATGAAGAGAAGCACTCTAGGTTGCTAGAAAAGAAGAATGAAGAAAATAGAAAGAGTTATGCAGAAATACTCAAAGGAAGGAATCATGGTAAACCAGAATCTAAGAAAACTATTAAAGATACATCTTCAAGGGGACCATCCATGTTCAAGCCACAAAGAAGCTTCAATCATGATCATGATCAATTAAGACAAAAATTCAGAAGGACTATGCCACAAAGAAGATCATTCACTCCCAGGTATGCAAATTTATTTTATGGTCATTATTTATATTGTACTAACTTTGTACATAAGGTTACATATTGCAGGGATTATAAAAGAAATGTTCAAGCAAGAAGTGCCTATGTGTCTGCACGTAACATTGAGTGTTACAAATGTGATAACTATGGACACATAGCCAGTGATTGTAGAATCATGATCGATACTTCCATGAAATAGAATACTGATACCAGGTATAAGAAAGTATGAATAAGAAAACAAGAAGAACAGGTGAACAAAGATCAGGTACCAGAGATCACAAGATTGCCAATAAAATGAGATGAAGAAAATTCTACAGAGAAAAAGAAAGATGTCAGATACATAAAGGTTTGGAAAATAACTGAAAGAAATGAAGGGCAAGTAAATAAGGAACATGTTCAATAGATTGTACTTTCAGGCATTGTAGTGAAAGATGAATCCATAGACAGAAAGAAAGAAGTCAGAGCTCAAAGAGATAATAAATCTACCCATGAATATGATGATGAATCTACCAATGAAGATGATGATGAATACATATCAGAGTAGGAATTGTTCTGAGCCATTCGACTTAGAGACTCCCAAGTAATATGAATATTAGACAGGGGGAGTCTATGCGATAGCTATGACAGTTCAAAGAACCATCCTTCGAGCAACTTGCAGAGTTTGAGAAGACAGATTTAGAGCAATCAGTTAGCAGAAGTACATTTTGATAGTATAATGATAAATGGGTTATCATTATGGATTGTTGCACAAGTAGACTCTTGGACAATATGGACATAGATGGATTTGTAAGAACACTTATCAGGTTTGGATAGATATATGATAGTGGACGAAAGAATTGATTCATAGAGTGGTTCAGAGACAAATGAACATTATCGTAATGGATGATAATCACACAGGAAATCGCTCAAACAATGATAATGGATTACAAATTGAGAGATTTTTTGGAAACAGGCAGTGCATACAATAGTTCACATTCAAAACAGAGTAATGCTCAGAAACAACACTGACAAAATTCTCTACGAGCTATGGAAAAGAAGACCAACAAATGTGAAACACTTTAGAGTTTTTGGAAGCAAATGCTATATCAAAAGAGAAGATGACAGAATGAGAAAGTTTGACTCTCGTGTGGACAAAAGAATACTTGTTGGTTACTCAAGTACAAAGAAATCATACAAGTGTTACAATTTGAGATTGAACAAAATTGTGGAAAACATCAATGTAACAATTAATGAAATAGACAGAACATAATCAAAGGAAGAAGAAAATGAATCAATGGAACAACCTTTCAAAGAAGAAGCAGAAGATGGAAAGGAATTAGAAGAGGAAGATGAAGAGAATCCGACAGAAACAAAAGAACAAGTTCAACAAGTGACTCCAAAGACACCCAGTAAACGAGTACATAAAAATCATCATTCAGATCATATTATCGGAAACAATGATGCAGGAGTTGAGACTAGAAAAAGAATCCGTTCACTGGAACAAACACACCTAACACTCTTATCTACAATTGAACCAAACAGTTTTGAAGAATCCAGGAAGGATGAATTTTGGAATAAGGCCATGTATGAGGAATTGGATCAAATAGAGAAAAATGACACTTGGGAATTGGTTCCAAGAACAAAGAATAAGAATATGATCGGCACAAAATGGGTTTTCAGAAATAAATTAAATGAGGATGGACAAGTTACAAGGAACAAAGCTAGATTGGCATGTAAAAGATGTGAATAGATTGAAGAAATAGACTTTGAAGAGACATTTTCCCCAGTTGCCAGAATGGAAGCAATCCGTTTGCTTTTATCTTATGCATGCTCCAAAATTTTTAAAGTATATCAGATGGATGCAAAATCAACTTTTCTGAATGTGGAACTTGAAGAAAAGTCTACATTAAACAACCAAAATGATTTCAATTGTCAGAGAATACAAACTATGTGTGTAAATTAAAGAAGGCCTTGTATGGTCTAAAACAGGCTCCTAGAGCATTGTACTCCAGACTGGATAACTATCTGCAGCAGGAAGGGTTCAGAAAATGAAATGCAAACAACAACCTCTACATCAAGGTAAGTCAAGGTAATATTTTATTAATTGAAGTTTATGTTGATGATATTATTTTTGGTAGTGATGATGACATGTAAAGCCATAAATTTGCAAAAGACATCCCTAATGAATTTGAAATGTCATTACTTTGAGAACTATCCTTCTTTCTGGGACTTTAGATACGTCAAAGCAACCAATAAATTTTTATTTCTCAAACCAAGTATATTAGAGAAATGCTAAAGAGGTTTGGAATGGAAGATTGCAAACCAATTATCACTCCCATGCAAACCAGTTGTAAGTTGAACAAAGATGATGATTCAAAGTCTACAGATCAGAGACAATATAGGTCAATGATTGACAGCCTACTATATGTGACAACATCCAAACCAGATGTAATGCAGGCAGTTGGACAAGTGGCACGATTTCAAGCAGCACCAAAGGAATCACATGTATTAGGAGTAAAGATGATCTTCAGATATCTCAAAGGAACGTAAGAGTTTGTATTATGGTATTCAAAATGAAAAGATCTATCACTTATTGTCTACACAGATGCAGATTAGACAGGTCGTATTGATGACCGATGAAGCACCAATGGATAAATGTTCTACTTAGGTGAGTGTTTGGTATCATGGATACGCAAGAAACAATCATCAGTTTCTCTATCTACAGTGGATGCGGAGTATATTGCAGCAACAACATGTTGTACGCAGATTCTTTGGATGAAACAAACTTTGACAGATATACAGGTTGAGTATGATGATCCCATTCCAATATATTGTGATAATACAAGTGCCATCAGTATCTCAAAAAACCTGGTGATGCACTCCAAGACGAAGCACATTCCAATCAAGTATCACTTTCTATGGAAACAGGTTGCATAAAAGAACATCAGAGTTGAGTATGTGGGCACAAAAGAACAAGTGGCAGACATCTTTACAAAACCACTTCCATGGTAAGCCTTTGAATATCTTCGCCAAAGACTTGGAGTTATTTCTACTTCAAAATGAATGCTTTTTGAATGCTTATCTTATATGTCTTAGATGTACACGAGAAAACACCATAAGAGGACAGTTTAGTCAGGGGGAGCAACCCTAGATGGAAAGATACCTTTGCCATTGATGACAAAGGGGGAGAGATTTATTAGATGCAGAGGACAGAGGTAGATTTATCAGATGCAAAGGACAGAGGCATGGTTTTAGGGGGAGCATGGGTGATATGATTTCAGTATTGCATCAGAGTGTTGCCATCAATGCCAAAGGGGGAGATTGTTGATTAAGGTTGGTTGTCATTGATGTCAACCCTTGAAGAAAGCCCTTGTAGCAGAAAGGTTTGGGTAATGGACCCAAGATTGTTTGATGTAAATATGACTCATTATTTTTTTGTCATGGTTGATAAGAAGTAAATATGGATGAACTCCAAAGTGGTCCCCTTATGGTGAAAGCCCTCACGGGAAGACTCTTTGTGGAGTAAGAGAGCCCATGCTTAATTGTGGAATAATGAGATGAAGGACAATGAATTTGTCAAGGAAACTATCATAGATGAATAATTCTTTTCATGCCATTTCTGGTGGTATATATAATGTCATATAACTCCTCACGGTTAAAGAGTTATGACCATGTGAAGTTGGAGAACCCATGTTTGGGTAATGGACCCAAGTTTGTTTGATGGATAATAGTATGATTTTTTCTATATTTGAAGGTAATACTATTCTAGATGGATAGTACATGTCATTCCATTTCCGGTGGTATGTGGAATGTCACATAAATCCTCATGGTTTGAGAGTTATGGCTTTACGAAGTTGGAGGACCCTCATATGTCATCTAGAAGCCCCAAAATGTCAAAGTAGTCAAAGTGGTTTAAGAGATTTTAAAAGGTAAATAATACAGTGAAGTGATGAGTGTTAATATTATGGTAGCTGTGGGAGGTATTTACCTCTACATGTGAACCTGACGAGAATAGAAGACTCCGGAAAGCAAGAGAAACCCTAATGAATTGGCTAACAACCCTAGAAGCCTTGTCGACTCAAGAATATAATTTATATTAGGCTATTGGCCTCCAAGAGAAGAAGTCGGCCAGAATTAATAATAATATACTGAACAGACACATACCCAGAAGGAGAAGTCGACTCTAGTAAACTGGCAGGACTACTATAAATACAAGGCGCCAGTTTCTCATTTGTCACATCTCAGGACTACAGTTTTCCCAGTTGGTGCGCACTGCAGTTCCAGCGGGTTCGCAGGTTTGGAGGAGGGTTGCAGGTGCAGGTGCAGCAGCAACAACTTTCAGTATTTGGCTTGGATATCTCTTGGCTAGGGTTTGGACTATCTGATCATCTTTTTGTGATGCGCTATCCTTGGGAGGAGATGCACTGCTCTTTGTTTGGCTATCTAGCCTACTGTTTGCTTCCGGAGGAATTCTCAGGTCAAGGTTAAGGTGCTCGGAGGGAGGCTTCGACCTGTGGTTGGGAGACGAGGGTATCGTCGTAGTAAAACGAGCACACCATTTTATATATTCTAACATGTTATGGGCCCACACCCCTTCAGTCAGCCTAAAACGCTGGAAGGAAACATAGCCGCTAGATATTGAGCTCGTTGAGGAACTGCCGCTAGGGTTACTAGCAGGAGCAGCTTCCAAAAGCACTGAAGCTAGGATTACTAGCAGAAGCAGTTGCAGAAAACCTAAACCTCTTGTTGAGGCACCTTAAGTGATGAGATTGACCTAATCTCCGGATAGATCAGTGCGCCATAGCCCATCGCATCTCTTGGTACACTCAGAAGGCCAAGACGTGAAGTTTGGATTTCTGGTCAAATCTAGGGTTTGACCAAGTCAAGCAAGCCATGAAAAACTCTATGAAGTCTGAGAACAAGCTAGAAGGAGCCTCCAACTTCAGAGCATGGAAGACAAGGATTGACCTCATCCTTGCTAAGAATAAAGTGTTGGACATTGTGAAAGGAAAGATCGTGAAGCCAAAGTTCAAAGAAGGAGAAGAGAAGGAGCCGCAGAATGTTGCGGCTATGGAGAAGTTCAAAGACGTTGACATCAATGCCATGAGTATCATAGTGGATTCAATAAAAGACCACTTGATACCCTACATCTCCCATCTTGACTCGTCGAAGAAGATGTATGATTCCCTAACTAATCTCTTCTCAGTCAGAAACATTGGACAAGTTATGAGTCTGAAGAATGAAATTCGTGACATGAAGATGAATGATGACGATAGCATAACACCCTACTTTGTAAGGATCTCTCAGCTAAGAGATCAACTACAAGCTATTGAAGAGATCACTTCAGAAAAGGAATTGGTGAACATAGTAGTCAATGGTCTTCCCAAGACATGGGATGCATTTTCCGCAAGCATGAACACAAGGAAGGAGTACCTGACATTTGAAGAACTTTGGACTTGCTGTGCTCAAGAAGAATCAAGGATGAATGCAAAAGAGAAACCTCAAAAGAAGTATGATGATCAAGCCTTCACAACAAGATTCAAGAACTTCAAGAATAAAAGGAAGTTTGGTTCAAGGAGGA
>ML781725.1:843901-889394 GCA_009831015.1 Picea engelmannii
CAAGTACTTGATGGTACATGATCTTCCCTGAGGAAGGACATAACCACAAGAGGGACAAGTCCCATATGCAGTGATGATAAAGTAATAGGTTCACCATATGATTTGAAGGAATGAGTAATGCCACCTTGCAAACCCACCCTTACTCTTGGTTAATTGATTTGGGTTTTATTGATTTATTTGGGGTTATGTTTTAAAGTTAAACATTAAACAATTGTCACATGTTTAAATTACTAATTTAAACATGTGAATATTTAATGTAACTTAACTAGCCCTAACCTTGCCCTAACCTTGCCCTAACTACTATTTAAAGAACCCCCCCCCCTACACCTATCCTACATTCATTTTCTACTTGTGATAGCGTGGAGGTTCCTTGAGCTTGCAGCCTCAGTCCTTGTATGCTGTTGAAATCTGAAGTGTGGTGCGACCTTGGTCTGTGGAGTATTACTGTTGCTGTTCTGTCCGCTTCTGCTGTAGAGACTCCTTGAGGGATGTCGTCCCTTTGCTATACTGTTGTGTGTATAATGAGGGGTGCCGCGTCCTATAGCTGCTGTGTGGTGTCGCGTCCTATTCTGCTGAGTGCTTGCTGTAGGATTGTTTTATGAGGGTGCCACATCCTATACTGTTGTGGGATTGTCTGCTGTGGGTGCCGCGTCCTATCTCAGCTGTGGGTTTTCATTTAAGGGTACGACCCTTCCTCTGATCTGCTGTCTAGTCCTGTGTGTCTAGATCTAAGGGTTTCTTTGGCAAAGTCTTTGGATGGGTAGGGTTTGGGTCCTTGGTGTTTTTGTTCCAGTAACCCTTAAGCTTGGTGGCTTGAAAGTTCCTTCAACCTTGGCATAAAAGATCTTTTGTAGATCCATGAACTGAACCTTTGTCTGAGCATAACTACAAGGATCTACACCTATTGTGGTTTTGTGCTATCTTCAGAGGTAAGGCAGGTACTAGGTATGCTTCCTACTTGTTTCTTCTAGTTTCAGATCTGAGTTTACCATAGAATTGTTTTATTGAATAAGCATTGTATGGATCTATAAGATGTGCTCTTTGTTTACTGTTTGAGCATTGTTTCAGAACTAAGTTATATAGATCTGCTGTCATATTTGGAGATCTTTTATTTACTGTTTAAGATCTGAGATTTATTGTATATGATCTAGTTTTCTTCTTATACTGTTACTGTATGTTTTAGATCTATCTTTCATATGCTGTTATCTCTGTTCATGTTTCAGATTTAAGTTGTTTTGGCATTGAAATTAAAAAGAGACTGTTGTTTTTCAAATTTACCCTAAATCTAACATGGGATCAGAGCTGTAGGGTGTAATCAGAACTCAAATCTAACTTGAGTCTACACAGATCCATTTTTTTTAGGGTTGTCTTGCAGATTACAGTCATGTCAAAATTATCAGTCAAGGCTGAAGACAAACTTGTAGGGGCAGAAAACTTCATTGCCTGGAAATACAGGATAATGAACATATTTGTAGAACATGATCTAGAAGACTTTGTTACCAGAGAAGTTGAAGAACCTACTACAACAACAACAAGGGAAACTTTTAAAAGGAAACAAACCAAGGCCAGAAGTATCATCTTTAATTCTATCAAAGACAACTTGGTACCTCTAATAGGTCCTTTGAGGACTCCCAAAGAGTGCTTCGATGCCTTGGCCAACCTCTATGAGAAGAAGGTACACACTCAGAAAAGAATCCTAAAGAAACAACTACGTACCTTGAAAATGGAAAATAATGACACAGTAGCTACATTCTTCTCCAAGATCTCTCAAACTAGAGATCAACTGATTGCAATAGGAGTTCCTGTAGAAGATGATGATCTGGTTCAAACAGCCATTGATGGACTTCCAGCTATTTGGGGAGTTTTTCTTGCCTCCGTAAATGGAAGAGAAACTCAACCTAACTTTGCAAGGCTGTGGCATGACTGCTTGGAAGAGGAAGGAAGATTGAACAACATAAATGACTATCCTATCCTACAAGAGCATGCACTAGAAGAAAAGGCCAAGAAATGGAAGAAGTTCCCAAAGTCAAAAGGAAAAGGTAAGAAACCCACAGGTAAGCTCTCTCACTTAAATCCTCATCTGTCTAAAGTAAATTGTTTTAATTGCGGTAAATTAGGACATTATGCAAGAGAGTGCAGGAACCCTCCCGCTCAGCAGAAAAGAAAAGGAAGGTTTCAAAGGTTTCAGGCCTCAATTGTAAATGAAGAAGCTAAACCTCAAGAAGAGCCTCAAAGAAGGCAAACCAGGGCTGCAACTAAAGAGCAAGAAGCACAGAAAGAATTTTACCTTGTTTCTGCTCTTTCCGGCACCATCACCAAATCAGAGGAGATTTGGCTAATTGACAGTGGTGCCTCGAAACACATGACCGGCTTCAAACAAAACCTTGCAAATTATCAAGATAGGAATTACAAAGCAAAGGTTGAACTAGGTGATGATGACACATACGATATAAAAGGTTTTGGCTCCACTTCTTTTCAGTTTCACTCAGGTAACATATTTCATATTGATGAAATTCTTTTTGTACCTGGTTTAAAGAATAATTTAATTTCTGTTCCATTTTTAGAAAGTAAAGGTTATACAATAGCATTTTCAAAGGGAAAGTCCCTCTTATGGTCCTCAAATGATTATTCAAGTACTACTATAACAATTGGAACTCGTGAGTGTGGTTTGTATAAGCTTTCAGGTCAAGTCTTTCAAGCTCTAGCACATGAGACAATAAATCCTTGCGAGCTTTGGCACAGGAGACTTGGACACCTAAACTTCAACGCACTCCCAGGTTTGCAAAAGATGGTGACAGGTATGCCAGTGTTTTCTTTTGAGCATAATAGCATTTGTAAAGGTTGTTCTCTTGGTAAGAACACAAAGAAACCTTATCCTCTTAGTAACAGAAAATCACTTGGAGTTTTAGACTTAATCCATTCTGATCTTTGTGGTCCTATGTTTGTACCTTCCATGAATGGTTGTATATACTACATTATCTTTATTGATGATTGTTCACATAAAACTTGGATTTACTTCTTGAAAACTAAAGATGAATCTTTTAGCAGGTTTCAAGACTTTAAAAATCTTGTTGAAAACCAGACAGGAAGGCACATCTGAGTTTTCAGAACAGACAATGGAAAAGAATTTGACTCCCTAAAATATGATGAACTCTGTTGAGCTTCTAGGATTAAGAGGGAGCTGACCGTGCCTTACAACCCTCAACAAAATGGTGTAGCTGAACGAAAGAATAGGACCATATGTGAAGCAGCCAGGGCCATGATGCATGATCAGAATTTGCCTCTATCTCTTTGGGCTGAGGCTGCCAGTACAACAGTATACCTACAGAATAGATGCCCTCAAAAAATTCTTGATGCGAAAACTCCTGAAGAAGTTTTCACTGGGTGCAAACCATCAGTTGAGCATCCAAGAATCTTTGGCAGCCCAGTCTACATACACATACCAAAAGAGAAGAGGACCAAACTAGAGCCGTCTGGTAAGAAATGAATTTTTGTGGGATACAACGAGACCTCAAAGGCATACAGGATTTACATCCCAGGACAAAAATTCATTGAAGTAAGCCAAGATGTCACTTTTCATGAAGAAGTAGCATTCCGACGGGCCAGAGACCTTCTATGTGATACAGAGGAGCAGGAAGCTCCACCACATGACTCTCCTTCTCCAAATGAACAGAGGGAGGAAACCTCTGAGATTGAAGCAGATCCATCAAGAGATTCTATTGAATTCCCAATGGAGCTTCCTCCTGTCAAAAGGAAACCAGCTTGGTGTCGTGAAATATTGAGAGAAGAAGAAGGGTACTCAGCACCGAAGGGCACCTTCAGAGAAAGCAGGAAACCATATAAGTACTCCGGTCTAATATCCAAGTTAACTACTGTAATTGATTCTGAACCTTCCACTTTTGCTGATGCCTCTAAACATCAAGTATGGAAGGATGCAACGAGTGAAGAATATAACTCTATCTTGAAGAATGATGTTTGGACAGTAGTTCCCAGACCTCGCAACAAATCTGTGGTGACGTCAAAATGGCTTTATAAGATAAAGCATGCAACAGATGGCAATATTGAGAAGTATAAGGCAAGATTTGTGGCTCGAGGCTTCTCTCAGAAAGAAGGTATTGACTACGATGAAATCTTTGCTCCTGTTGCCAGGTATTCGTCTATCAGAATTATTATTTCACTTGCAGCAGTTTTTGGTTGGAAATTACATCAGATGGATGTGAAGACTGCTTTCCTCAACGATGAAGTTGAAGAAGAGGTTTACATTGAGAAGCCTGAAGGCTTCATAATACACAATAAAATATCTCATGTATGTAAACTAAACAAAGCTTTGTACGGGTTGAAACAAGCTCCAAGAGCTTGGTATGGCAGAATTGACAACTTCCTACAAAGTCTTGGATTCTCCAAGAGCATAGCAGATCCAAATCTGTATATAAAGATCATTCAAAATCATCCAGTTCTACTAGTTCTATATGTGGATGATTTGTTCCTCACAGGAGAAGAAGACTTGATAGCTCAGACTAAGAGGGATCTTTCTAAAGAATTTGAAATGAAAGACTTGGGGCTCATGCACTACTTTCTGGGCTTAGAAGTTTGGCAGAAACCATGAGAGATTTTTCTCACACAGAGTAAATATGCCATTGATATCCTCCGTAGATTTGGCATGATGGACTGCAAGTCCATGACTACTCCAATGATCTCCAACTTAAAGAAACTTCAATATCAAGTCACAGGCACAGATCCAGAAGATCCCACTGTGTATCGACAGATCATTGGATCGTTGATGTATCTCATACATACGAGACCCGATATCTGCTATGCTGTAAATGCTCTCAACCAGTTCATGTGTGCACCTAAACACATACATATGGTTGCAGTAAAACATATCCTGAGATATGTTCGGGGGACTATAGCCTATGGTCTCAGATACACATCCAGTGGGGGTGTGATGCTACATGGCTTTACAGATTCAGCTTGGATGGGCAGTGTTGTGGACCGGAAGAGTACTTCCAGATATTGCTTCAGTCTTGGTTCAGCTATGATTTCCTGGTCCAGTAGGAAACAGGGCTCCGTAGCCCAAATCATTGCAGAGGCAGAGTATATTGCTGCTAGCGCTGCTGGAAGAGAAGCAGTGTGGCTCAGGAAGTTACTTTCAGACTTATTCAGGTCAGAGCTTGAGCCCACAGTTATACACTGTGACAATCAGAGCTGTATAAATCTCACAAAGAACCTGGTGTTTCATGACAGATCGAAACACATTGAAATGAGATATCATTATATCCGGGATATGATTCAGAAGAAAGTTCTCAGCCTTCAGTATGTTCCGACAACAGAACAGACAACATACATATTCACCAAACCACTGCCATTGATAAAGTTTGTACACTTTCGTGACAAGCTTGGTGTAGCTGAGAATACCTCTCTTGCTAAGAGGGAGTGTTAAATTTATAAGCAGCTGCGAGAGCCATTCTCCTGGAGGATGGCTAAGACCCTAGATGAGATCTAGGGCCCCCAGTGCACTCCTGGGGTATGTGGTATGGGACCAAACAGTCAGTGCCATGGAAAAAGACCCTTCTTAGGGCCCCCGATATATGACCGGGGTTCTTGGTCTGGGACCAAGTTGATAAAGACCCTAGACATGTCTAGGGCCCCTGGACTGGGTCCAGGGTACCCATGCCTGGGGCATAGGGTTTCTTAGTCTGGGACCAAGTTGATAAAGCCCCTAGATATATCTAGGGCCCCTGGACATGGTCCAGGGTACCCATGCCTGGGGCATTGGGTTTCTTGGTCCGGGACCAAGATGTTAAAGACCCTAGATATTTCTAGGGCCCCTGGACTGGGTCCAGGGTGCCCATGCCTGGGGCATGGGTTGATCCTTGGTCTCTGACCTTGGTGTATAAGACCTCAGGAAAAGACCCGGGGCTACTTGATTCTAAATCAAGTACTTGATAGTACATGATCTTCCCTGAGGAAGGACATAACCACAAGAGGGACATGTCCCATATGCAGTGATGTTAAAGTAATAGGTTCACCATATGATTTGAAGGAATGAGTAATGCCACCTTGCAAACCCACCCTTACCCTTGGTTAATTGATTTGGGTTTTATTGATTTATTTGGGGTTATGTTTTAAAGTTAAACATTAAACAATTGTCACATGTTTAAATTACTAATTTAAACATGTGACTCTTTAATGTAACTTAACTAGCCCTAACCTTGCCCTAACCTTGCCCTAACTACTATTTAAAGAATCCCCCCCCTCTACACCTATCCTACATTCATTTTCTACTTGTGATAGCATGGAGGTTCCTTGAGCTTGCGGCCTCGGTCCTTGTATGCTATTGAAATCTGAAGTGTGGTGCGGCCTTGGTCTGTGGAGTATTACTATTGCTGTTCTGTCCTCTTCTGCTGTAGCGACTCCTTGAGGGCTGCCGTCCCTTTGCTATACTGTTGTGTGTATACTGAGGGGTGCCGCGTCCTATAGTTGCTGTGTGGTGCCGCGTCCTATTCTGCTGAGTGCTTGCTGTAGGATTGTTTGCTGAGGGGGCCACATCTTATACTTGCTGTAGGATTGTTTGCTGAGGGTGCCGCATCCTATACTGCTGTGGGTGCCGCGTCCTATCTCAGCTGTGGGTTTTCATTTAAGGGTACGAACCTTCCTTTGATATGCTGTCTAGTCCTGTGTGTCTAGATCTGAGGGTTTCTTTGGCAAAGTCTTTGGCTGGGTAGGGTTTGGGTCTTTGGTGTTGTTGTTCCAGTAACCCTTAAGCTTGGTGTCTTGAAAGTTCCTTCAACCTTGGAATAAAAGATCTTTTGTAGATCCATGAACTGAACCTTTGTCTGAGCATAACTACAAGGATCTACACCTATTGTGGTTTTGTGCTATCTTCAGAGGTAAGGCAGGTACCAGGTATGCTTCCTACTTGTTTCTTCTAGTTTCAGATCTGAGTTTACCATAGAATTGTTTTATTGAATAAGCATTGTATGGATCTATAAGATGTGCTCTTTGTTTACTATTTGAGCATTGTTTCAGAACTAAGTTATATAGATCTGCTGTCATTTTTGGAGAGCTTTTCTTTACTGTTTAAGATATGAGATTTATTGTATATGATCTGAGTTTTCTTCTTCTACTGTTACTGTATGTTTTAGATCTATCTTTCATATGCTGTTATCTCTGTTTATGTTTCAGATTTAAGTTGTTTTGGCATTGAAATTAAAAAGAGACTGTCGTTTTTCAAATTTACCCTAAATCTAACAAGGAGGAAAAACCTTCTCCAAGGGAGACATCCCTAGACTTAGTGGATTGATGAAGGGAAAGAAATGATCAGTAAAATACCTCTCTCTCTATGTCACTCAAGTCAAGTTTAAGTCTTGAAGGATGAAGCAAAAGAAATATAAAGTGTACCTGCCCCTTACCAATACAAAAACAAGTGTTAAAGGCAATAACAAATGCTAATGATGCTTCAAAAAGACAATAAACTTGTGAATATATGTTGGTTGTCTATGTATCCAACAAATTCCAAGTAGATGATAGCGATAAGTAAATGATAATGACTACAAATTTCTATCAACAAGAACACACTTGTGCTAACAATGCGAACAAGCATTTAAAACATCAATGATAATACTATCTTTATGTGAGTTCTCTAAATATATCAACCAACAATTGGATTTAAACATGCTGTCTAAGTTAAATGTAACAATAGTAAAATAGAAGTAATGACAACATTAAACAAGCTTCAAAAATGTACTCTTCTAAGGCAATTGAACAAACACTTGAGCATATATTGATAGTAACTTACCTTGTACAAATTATGGGCTATTCTAAGGTGGTTGGTAGGATGATATAGACTGCAAACAATGACTAAAACAATGAATTATCAGTAGTAATCAAGTGGTTGTTAGTATTTCTAAGCTAGGTTAGTTAACTAGTTAAAGTTAGTAGGGTAATCAAGTAGGAAACGATTTGGAGTTTGAGTTTGAAGATACTTTTCAAAGAGTGAGGTTTAACTAGTGCCTTTCTAAGGGTATTGGAGTCAAGTAGGTGGTTTCCTTAAAGGTTGCTAACAAGCAATTTTACACATAATCCAAGAGGGAGAAAGACCTAGGAGGAGTAGAAACTTAAGTCCTCCTAGGTTTGACCTTAAGAAGTGAGGAAGCTAGGGTGTAGGCACTTCTAGGCCCTAACACCTCTTTCTTCTTGATTTTTATGGATGAAAAGTACTTTTCACAATAACTAAGTATAAACCTCTAGAGAGATAGCACTTTAGGGCCCTAGGGTTTCACTAGTTACTAGATCATTTCAGTAGAGCTAGGAAAATGAAAAGCAGGAAAGATAGCACTTTAAGTTTCTTACTTCAAACATTAATTAAAACATGAAATTTCATAATCTTGTATGAGCAAGAAAACCATTACCATAACCATTTACATTGAAAAAGTAAAAATCTACTTACTTGCACCAAGAATAATTATGTAAAACCATGCAAGATTGCCACAAAACTTCATAAAACTTGTCCAAGTGCCAAAAACAAGACTTAAAAGAGTAGCGCCCTTCTTATTTCAGCCAATAATACTTAGTATGGAGAAAATTTCAGACCTCCACTCTCTCAAGTGAGAGTTATGAAAATGAATTTCACTTTATGTTTATTCATACGAAAATTTGACCTTTAATTATTTTAGGTCAAACTATCAGGGCCGACCTGGCCAATTTACTACAAAATTACATTTTTACCAAAATAAATTCAATTTTCATCTAAATAGGCATCCAAAGGTGACATCATGCCCTCTTAGGGTGACGTTGAGCCTCAAGTGTGGGATGTTGGGCAAAGGAGATGAAATGTTGGGCCCCCAAAGGCCTTAAATTTGGCCACACGTGCCAATAGCCTCATGAATGCCTCCAAGGTGACAACCCCAACTGAAAAGTGATGTCTAGGGATGCAGAGGTGATGTACAAGGCCTCCCAAGGACAAAAATTAGGTGGAAGGAGCATGAGACCTTAGGTCTAGATCTCCCACAATGCCTCCAAAGACAACGCCCTTCCTTCATCTGGTGCAAGATTTTAATCTATTCTTACCCCTGGTTGGGGTTTCAACATCCATATGTGGGATTTGAGCCCCCATGAAGCTCTGAGCTAATCATTCCCTCATGTGTACCTATCCAGCGGGGAAGGTCCTGCAGAAACAATAAGTACACTCTCTAGGGGTTCATAAGTGACAAGGATCACAACATGTAAATCACATCCAATAATTAAATTACCCAAAAATGTACATCAAACCCCCTTAACCCCAAACACATGCTCAAAGACGTTATGCAATTTGACAAGTTAGTTTTGGAGAGGGTCTTAGGGTGTCCTATTGGGATAACCTCTTTTAAGTTTGGGGTGTTTCCCAGGTGGAATCTAGTCCAAGTCATGTAAGTGTATGAGGTGGCATGGGGTAAATATTTGGGCATGGGGTGCATGTGATAACAGGGAAATGTAGAGTCTTACCTGTGGGTGCCTTTATGGAGGGAAAGCTGCACCTTGTCATGGATGAAAGTGTTTCCTAACCCATTCATTGCCTTTTATTCTTAGCTTTATTTATTTTGATATTTTTCTCTTGTGTTTCAAGGGAATAATTGAGGGCCACTATCCTGGATTGATGACCATAGGTGACAACGTTATCCACAAACATTTCATGGAAATAAGAAAGCTGGCTCGTAATGAGACCCCCTTTCTCTTGGCTATGCCACCAAGAGACACTACCCTGGTTTGGTGACCAGATGGGTGGTAATTTCATACCGCTACATGCCCATGGTCATAATAGGTCGACTCCTGATTAGACATCCTATCCATCAACTAGTACCTTGAGTGTTTATGTTATCTTGTGGGTCCCATTTTCTTACTGAGAAAAAAATCACTGCTTTCTTGGGGATCCTTGAGCGAAGCATCTCGAAGGTTTCAAAATTGGATTTTAACTCTTTCCAGCTACTTTCACCCTCTAGGCCTTTAGCCCCTTCTTCCCACGAGGTAAGGTACAACCCTTCATAGTTTATCCTATTCCAATGCCCAAAAAGGAAAGGGGAGATGAAAGGAATAAAAATATAAAGTGGAAAGTATGAAGGGAACAAATGATGACTCTTCAAATATCCACCCAGTAACAACCCATCCTAAAGGGAAATCAACTTACTAGGGCACTGTGTCACCCTTACAGGTTTGAATAAGGAAAATAACATAATTTCCAAGAAAACGTCATGAAATGAAGAAGGATTAAAATACAACATCTTAAAGTGCTTCAAAAATCAGAGTGATACATACCATGATACCTCGACTCATTATCTCATGGAGTAAGACTCACTGCTACTTCAGGACTAGGCTGGTGTGATGGACACTACGACTGGTGATATGTGGACTTTGTTGATGCCCAAAGTGCAACATAGGATACCGGATTGAAAATGGTTGCAACGCCTTATTATTTAGTTATATTTAATAATATACTAATAGGTGGGACCCCTTGTGTGACTTGTGTGACTATGATGAAAATATGACACTTATGTTTTATGTGCTTAGGAGTTGGCTAAGATATGAGCTCTACATTTTATTTTCTTTAAATCACTGTCAAAATAATTGATTACAGGATTTTATGGGCGAGCTGACTAAAGAGAAAATGATGTTGTCTTAATTTATCTCACAAATATTACTATGCTACATTTAATTTGACAAAGAATCTACACTCCAATTTTAATTTATGTATGGTGTATGGTATGTGGAATGGTGGTTACTTTGATTTCGAAATGGAAAGGGTTGCACACATTATTAAAGTTTTGATATCTAAAGTTGGTACTTGGTATCCCTAGCAAGGTTTCGATGTATGTTACATTGGGGTCTTGAAAAATGATGGCACATTGTATGTTTGAAACATTGGCAAACTATGGGGCATTCAACTTGCATTAAATAAATTTGGAGTTAGTGGTTGATGTGCTATATAGTTAGCTTGCTCGTACTAGCCATGGACGAGAGTGTAAGTGTAGATACGACGTGTAGTAAATGCATGTCGCTTTAACCTACCTCGAGCTTGTCATTTCACATTTTCTCTTGTTGGTTGCTACTGCTTCGCTTTGTTCGGCCGTGGAAGAGGTATATAGACTTGGTCGACTCTCCTTAACAATTTTTACACACAGGTATGGGATTTATTGCTGCTCCATCCATGAGTATTTTTCTCTCCTCTTTAATTAAGTCAATAGTTGTTTCTTGAGTTTTCTCTCTGTATGTGCATTTCCAAAGTTATGATATGTGGAAATTTTGATTGTGTATGGATTATTAGCGATGTTTTGGTCTATGTGGCAGTTGTATTTGAACCAGTTGCATAAAAAATGTGGGTGTTTCTTACTGTATGTAGTTGTTCGTGCTTTACATGTGGAAATGGGTATTGTTTGGGAATTCCCGAGCATACCTCGCCTCTAGTTTTCATTTGAGATTCCTCTTTGTCTAACAAGAACGTTATCACTGTTTGTTACCTATGTGTTAGTTGGAAACTCTGCCTGTCATTTAATTGTGTGGCTCTCGTGGCTATCGTCCCTGCACCCTTGTATCAACTCTGTAAATATAAATGTGGAATTCTGTGGTGGTATTAAGATTTTCGTGCTCCTTTTGGATAAACCCTCAACTTGGTCATCTCTTCCTCCTTCACCACATTACTGTTGATAGTTGCGTATCAAATCCTGTGTTTGGAAAATAGGGTGGAAGGTGCCCAACCTAGAATTTAGTAAAGGAATTGTTAGTTCTATTTTTGGTCATGGGTTTATTTGATTATTTTTTTTGCGAAGATGGAAAGAATGTTAATCCCACTCATTGTTTTGGTAATACAGTGAGTCACAATAAATATTGGGATCAATGGCAGCATTGCAAAAATATTGTTAAGATATGACTTGCTGTGTTTTTTTTTTCAAATGCAAAGAGAAACTATGTATGAATTATGTATTCTTTAAATGAGTCTTACAAACTAGAGTGAAGGGGAAATTTAAATCATGGTTATTTGAGGTTTCATTTGAACTATTGTTATACATCGAGAGCCCTTTTATGGACACTTCGTGGGACCCTGTAGTAATTTAAACAATACTGGTGTTTTTATTGTAAGCCGCATCCTATCCACTCCTCGACTATTGGTTGTGATTATTATGATGTTGTGCATCCTTGACTCTGTTGTGTGCAAGCTGTTTTATTATTGTTAAATATTTCTTGGGCAATAAAATATGAATTGATTACTATGCAATGAAATTTCTAAGGAAAATGAGCAGCCTTGAAGAGAAACACCAGTTCTGAGTTTTATTTGGGGAAACAAAGTGTTGAATTTCAATTTTGAAATAGTAAAGGTTTTGAGAATGGCATTGGTTGATATATTATAACAATATCCGTGGGAATCCCTTCCATTATACCATTATCCTCAAAATACACTCCCCTCATTATCCCACTTTCACTTGTTCACTCCCTGTTATGTGATATGCATTTTTAAGAAAGGTCTGTATGGAAATGAAAAAAAATTGAGGTGGCAGTAATTGATGATTGGTATGCTGTGACATGTTTATATACACAATTGATTGTTTTTGTTGATTTCTTGAACAATATTCGCAAATATTCCCCCCTCCATGATATCACTTTACACTAAATACAATCCCTCCAAACTCCCAATGACCCTATCAATTCCATGTTCGTGTGGCAATTAATAAATGAAAGTTTTATGGATGGATCACATGTGTCTTGTAGTAAATGATAGAGCCAAATCTTGATTTATTTAAGTGGAGTTTCATGTATGGGTTATTAAGAAATTCATGACTGACTAATTATTGTTACTGGATGAGTTTTTTCAGCAGGGGCAGTAATGGCCGAAATAACAGAGGCAAGGGTAACTAGCATCGAGGCCATAGGAGACCTCGATTTTCTATTCACTTTGATGCTGATCTGCAAGTGTTTGAACCAATGGTTTCAAGATGGGTTATTTAATTTGGTTTTCCATGGGATACTGCGTCCTTGACCTGAAAGTAACCCTTTTCAATAGCCTGAGAATTTTTCTGGCATTTCTGTTTCCCCACATGTGTCGATGCAACCCAAACCTCCAACAAACGACTGTTGGAAAGAAATTGTCAATCAAATTGCTTCTCACATCCATGGTTGGCCCACTTTCTAGTTGCCATTACCACCACCACCACCACCTCCAATTAATCCTAATGCACAAATTTCCCATGCTGTTTCACCAGTGCAGTCTTCGCATGCCAGTAAGAGACTGAAAAAATGACGTTTCACAATCTGTGCTAGATGACTAAAAACCAACAGTTTCCCCCTCCAGTCCATCCACAAAGTCTTCTAAATGTGTGTCTTCATGTCTCCACCTAAAATATGACTACTCCCATGTGATTAGCGCAATACATCCCCAAGGGTCTAACCAACCAAGGGCTACCCCCAAAAAGTCAAGAGGAGACAACATTGAGAAGAGGAAATATGCCTCACATAGAAAATATGGATTTTAAATGTTTTTTTTTATGATATTCAGTGATGAAGACAATGTTTAATGATTTTCAACATATTTTGTGCAACAAGCTTTATCTTGGATATTTTTTGTGGATAAGATGGATATATTATTTTTTGGGGATATGGTCTTAAATTTTGATGATATTTAAATATTTGACTTAAATGATATCTATGGGAGCTACAAGGGTGTTATATGAACTAACTGCTTAATTTTGTATTTTATATTTGATGATTGACAAAGAGAATGATGGGAGTCACAAGGGGTCCCACCTATTTAGTTATCATTAATTAGACCCTTATTTATATATTATTATTATTAATTATTTCTTCCCAAACTAATTAGTTAAGTTAATTTTTCTTAACTAAAGAAAGTAGTTGAAATACTTCAACTTATTGAGAAATATTAAAGGTTCAATGAGAGGAAGAGACAAGAGGAGAATATAAAGGAAACTACAACACTAAGGTTTTCTCTTTAACTAGTGAGATAGATTCAGTTTTCAGGGTCCTTTTGTATGGTTCTCATCGGAGACTTTCTAAATCTGACTTTGATCCATACCCTCACAGGGGTTTGTAAAAGAGAAATACTGTTTTGTATCTCATAATGAAATAAAATCAGATTATTGTTCTGTCTCATACATGTGTTTTCATGACTTGGTTCTTCCTTTCGCTTTTGTCTCCATGTTTACTTCAATGTAAAATTTGTATGCATTCACCTAGCTTTGTTTAAATTTTTATTTTTACATTGTTACAAGTATAAATCATAAAATCATCCTTTGTCCTTTGTAATTGATACTTGTGGATTGAGTGAAATTTTTGAGGCTATAAATCCCGAATGACATTCCCAACTATCTTGTTCGAGCCAAGCAAGATTTGAAAATATTGAGTAAGGTATTCCATACCTTTTCCTCAACATTTATTTGACAACCATAATGGGGAAATTCTTCCATATCTCTCTGGTTGATTGTATTCACGATTATCTCTGAATCTTTCTATTTTATTCGAATACTTTTTGACTAATTTTTCTCATGACAATACCTTCTACAAGGCAGTCTAATACTGAACACGGTCTTAAATACTAGATTAACATTTCCTTGATCTTATTCAATACTATTCTAGAAACTGCTAGTACCCGAACTGAGCTTGAACGCTCTTGAGAAGTAGTTGAACAAGATAAAAGTATCCGTGAACGATGGCAAGCCAGGCAAAGGCAAGATAAAAATCAACAGTAACCTCCCTTTTAATAAATCTTTGGTTTTCTTTTTCATGTCCTCAAATCCTCACATTTATAGAAAAAGAGGATTGTCCCCTGAAGCTACTTCTATCATTGAAATAGGAAGGAGGAAAGCCATTTTTTTGACCCAAGAAAGCACTCTAAGGATGACTTTGTCTAATTCTTCCAGCGCACCTTTTTCACCGTTACCCATCACTTTCAAAATGATATCTGTGGGTGGTTCTAGTGGTGCTAGAGGTGCTTCATCATCCCAACCTTCAGCCTCCTCGGTAATCGATAGTCTATATAGTCATCAAGTTCCTATCCAATATGATACCAACCCTGATAAAGTTATAAATAAATATGGAATTTTTCAGTTTGAGGAAGATTCTACGACCACCCCACTGCATGTATCTTCTCCCTTGAATCTAGCACTTGCTACTCATCTGTTACCCAAGTTTAAAGAGAATATTCCTAAGTTATTAGGGAATAACATTGTTTCTACAAACGAACAGCTAGTGGAATTTTTTAATGTTTGTCATAATATCAAGGCTAACGACAACGATACATGCATGCGTTTATTTGTCAACTCCCTTGAAGGAAAAGAGATATCTAATTTTTTTTATCTTCCTCCAAAAATCCTTTCCACATGGGAAGAGTTGGTTTATTTGTTCAAGTTCACTTATGGACAATCCAAGACCCTGTCTGAATAGTTAAGGGTATATCAAAATATTTCTTACAAATATGGTGAGACTATTAAGTCCTTTAACCTTAACTTCACCAAATTGTACAATCAAATCCATAAACTAATCCACCCCCAAAATCAATCTTCTTTCATGCATTATTATAATGCGATTCCCTCTCCTTATCATCATAGGCTCGAAAAAAAGGCTATTGACAATATTGGCTTCGCTCTCCACACTTTCTTGGAGTACAAAGAACAACTTGAAATAACTGGTCTCCCTAGAGGAGACTCAGTCAAGAAAATATATATGACTTCCCTCCTACAACTTGTGCAAGATATGAACTATCAAATGATAACCTATGAAGGAAAGGGGAATGTTCCCTCACTTACTCCCAGGGCATATTCTTCTTCTTTCTTAGCGCCTTTTAGGAATACAAATGAGAAAACTTTTTAGCCCAAATCCATTATGTCTCGCAGTTGATCTAACTTCTGTGAAGAAAATCATGAACAAATTACTTGTGAAGTTAAGAAGAATGCCATAGATAAAATATTTGGCAAGAAGCCTAAAACCAATATCGATGTTCTAGATTGGGCAGAACCAGAAAATGTTACGATAACAAATACTAGGAACAAATCTTATGCTCCTAAAGGAAAATACGATCCTCCTCGTACTTCTTCCACTCCAACCTCATCTTCACAAGGTACTAATGTACAAACTGTCAAAATTCTTGAAATTCAAGGAGTTCCTTCCCCCCTTCCCTCTTCCAAGTATAACATCCTTAACCAATTGGCTAATATCAAGGCCGATGCTACTCTTTTGGACATGGTTGTTGTCCCTAAACAACAAAAGCATCTCAATAATTTTATGGAAGGAAAATATTCTACCATAGCCAACCTTTTTGAAGAGGCAAAAGAAGGGGATCCCACTATAAATAAGATAGGTGTAAATAATTTTAGACACCCTGTAAAGAACCCTCATTTTTTTATTTTTGTAAAAATTATGGATAAGATAACCCATTGTTTCCTAATCAATCGAGGTTCGGGTCCAAGTGTAATGTCAAAAATCATCATGGAAGATCTTGGATTATGAAGTACTAACGAAAATTCTAGAAGCATGCTCTCCTATAACAGTCTGCAACAGTCAACTATAGGTGAAATCAAAGACATAACTTTAGTTTTGTGTGCACATCCTGAAATAAGGACAACCCTCAACATCCAAGTAATTGACATGCCAGTAAGAAACTATTCTATTATCTTAGGAAGAGAATGGAAAGACCTGACAGGTGGATATCTTTCTCTTGATGGAACACACTTGTCTGTTTCCGGGAATGGAAAGAATATTATAGTCATAAGAGAAGTAATAATTTCACCATACATAGAGAGAATTCCTCAACCGAATGTAAACTATCTTGAGGAAGACTTAGGAGTGTATTTTATCTTTTCTAATGAGGGTGACACTACTCTGGAACAAATTGATTTGGAAGATGGTATGTGGAACATGCATTTCGATGGCTCATGCTCGAACGAAGGTAACATAACTGGAATTATCTTATATTCACCTATAGGTAAAATTCACAATTTTTCTTATAGGTTAGAGTTCTCTTGCATGAAAAATATCACTGAGTTTGAAGCCTTAATTCTAGGCATCGGAAATGATTATAACTTCTGTTGTGACCACCTTACAATTATTGGTGATTCTGAACTTGTTGTGAACCTTGTGCATAAAATCTATTCTCCTAGAAATAAGTTGATGAAAAACTATACCCAAGCTATTTTGATGCTTATCTTGAACTTGTTATCATTTAACGTCACTCATGTTAAGAGGGAACTTAATTCAATGGATGATTGGTTAGCTTTATTTGCAACATCTTCTACTCAACAACTTCTATCTCAAAGGCCTGATTGTACATTTCAATCTTTATGTCATCCTCACATTATTGATAATGTAGAATCATGGAAGGTTTTCCCTAATGATGAAGGCATCTATGATTTCATACAAAATGAACGATTTAAGCCCAAGGAAATCATATCTATGAAAGACAACAAATTTCCAAAAGGCTTGACTCCTCTCGAGAGTTCTTTTTTGTCGAGTGATGTAGGAAAAAAAGAGATACAATAGGAAGATGAGTCGAAAATGAAAGTGGATGATACCATTTCCTTGAACCTTAGGACATCTGAATCTCCAAATATGGTTAAACTAGGTGCCTAATGTTCCGATGAAGAAAAGGAGAAATTCACAGAACTACTACATGAATTTCAAGATGTTTTTTCATGGTATTACACGGATCTTCATGGTTTTGATCCTTCTCTCATAAAACATGCCATTCTTATCAAGGAAGAGGTAAAACCAGTTAGGAAAAAACAAAGACCCATTCACCCTGCGCTAGAAGCTACTATTAGAAAGGAGCTGGAAAAACTTTTGAAGGCTAGTATAATATTCCTAGTCAAATATTCCAAGTTGGTTGCAAATTTAGTTCCTGTTAGGAAGACAACTGGTCATATTCAATTATGCGTTTATTTTTGCGCATTGAATAGAGGAAGTGTTAAAGATCATTTTCCTCTCCCTAATATGGAAATGATTTTGAAACAGGTTGCAGGGTCACAAATGATGTCCTTACTTGATGGTTTTTCTGGATATAATCAAATCAAGGTAAAAATGACTGATAGATACAAAACCACCTTTACTATACACTGGGGCATGTTTTCTTATGAACACATGCCTTTTGGATTGTCTAATGAAAGTGACACTTTCCAAAGAGCTATGCAAATAGATTTTGACGATCTGATCAGTAAAATTATCTAAGTATATCTTGATGATTTGTCTGTTCATTCAAAGAATCGATTAGATTATTTTGGTCATCTTAGAAAAGTTCTTATGCGATGCAAAAAAATCAACATTTCTTTAAATCATTCTAAATCTATTTTTGGTGTCACCAAGGGAAAACATAGACATATCGTCAATGATTAAGGAATAAGCATAGATTCTGAAAGGATTATTTCTATTCCAAACCTTCTCGCCCCCACTTCCAAAAATGAGGTTCAAGGCTTTATGGACATTATCAACTTTGTCCGCAGATTTGTTCATGATTTCACTTTAATGGTTAAACCAATACATAATATTCTAAAGCAGGATCACTCTTTTTCTTGGATAGATGACGTCGAAAAATATTTCATTAGGATTAAGAAGAAAATCAATTCTGCACCCGTTCTAGAAAAAATGGACTTTGAGAATTTTTTTATCATACACACTAATGCCACTGAGGAAGCAGTTTCTGCTATTCTCTTACAATATGATGACCATAATAATGAAAAACATGTATCTTACATGAGCCAAAGTTTATCAGATGATGAATTCAAGTATTCTTATATTGAGAATTATGCTTTTTCTCTTGTTAAAGTTGTAGAGAAATTTCATCACTTTATTTTAGGAAAACATATGTAGGTAAAAGTCCCTTTGTCTTCTGTCAAGTTTCTTCTTTCACAAACTTATATTTCATGAAAACTTGCACATTGAATTGCCAAGATTTAGGAGCATGATTTGACGATCATGAATTCAAAAACAATCAAGGGACGAGACCTATCCCTTCACTTAGCTCAACATCCTGAACCAAGTGAAGAAATTAACGATCAGGATAATCTTCTTTCAACACTGTTTTATATTGAGAATCAAACCCTTTCTATTGCTGAACACCCCTGGTATAAAAACCTGGTGTATTACTTGCAATATCAGAAATGCCCAGATGAATTCAATCCTCATCAAAAGAGGAGACCCCGCCTTGAATAATCTCGATATATTATTTTAGGAGACTTCTTGTTTAGAAGGTCTGTTGATGGTATATTAGTTCAATGAGTAAACGACGAGGAGGATCATAAATTACTACATGTCACAGTTCTTTAGATTCTGCCATTCACGTTGGTGGCCACTTTTTTGCTAAATCTACTGCTTTTAAAATGATCATAAATGGTTATTATTGGCCCTCAATTTTTCGATTTTCTTATAAATTTGCAAGATGTTGTGACAAATGCCAAAAAATCGTCGGGAAAGAATGTCTTTCTGCTATTCCTTTACAACCGGTTCCTCCAAATTTTCCTTTTTCTAAATGGAGCCTGGACTTTATTGGTCCTATTAATCCCCCATATTCTACAGGGAAGATTTTCATTTTGACAACCACTGATTATTTCACTAAGTGGACTGAATTTGTCCCTCTTAGGCATTCATAGAATGAACATGTAATTTCTTTCCTGGAAACTAATATTTTCTCCAGATTTGACATTCCTTTAGAGATTATTACGGACAACGGTCCAGATTTCATTTTCGCAAAATTGACTCAATTTTTAGCTAAGTTGGGAGTCAAACATATCACTTCATCAGTTTATTACCCCCAAGAAAATGGACAAGCTGAGTCTACTAACAAGAATCTAGTTAGGATCATAAAGAGGCTCATCGAAGATAAACCTCGACAATGGCACACCCTCCTCATTTACACCCTTTGGTAAGATCACATTACCACCAAGGTAAGCACGGGTTGCACCCACTTTCAGTTGGTTTATTGCCAAAAATCCATTTTGCTTATTGAGCTGAAACTCTCTTCTATAAGGCTTATGCTACAAATTGAAGAATTAAATTTTTCCAATGTCCCTCAAAGGATAAATTCACTATTAGCCCTAGAAGAACAAATAATTTTTTCGTTGGGAAATATAGAAATATGACAACAAACTGTAAATAAGTATTTTAACAAGAACGCGAAAGCTGTCAAATTTAAGGTGAATGAGAAAGTATTACTTTTGGAATCAACCCATGATGATAGAGGAAGACATTCAAAATTTCATAAATTATGGCTAGGTCCTTTCAAAATTGCTTTTGTCCTAGGTACAAATTCTTATATTTTAAAAGATTTGGAAGAACAATTGTTTTCTTATAGTACCAATGGTTCTCACTTGAAACATTATGTGGAACCATATTGATTACTAAACACCATATTGGAATCACTGCTATACATAGCTTTTTGTTTCATTGTTTTATTTTGCTTTGTTCTATCGACTTTTCAATTCCTGTTATTTCAATTTATGGTATTTTGTTTTGATGCTTATCATGAATAGATTTTGGATCATTTTTGCCACAAAAATGCCATTCTATAAGTATTTTTAATCAATAACAATAAATTTTACACAGTTGTTATGATGTCCTCCTTTTAGACACCGCTGAAAATGTTTTTTGCTTTCAATACTGCTGTTAGATAGATGATTTGGTCTTCTTCCCTATTTTATGATATCCCTTTCTTCCCTCCATCCCAAGATTCAAAAGAGCATATCAAAAAAATTCTCCTTAACACGTAGAATTTTTTTTTACTGTGACTGATCGAATTTTATGCATACAAGACCAAACCCCCTCATACATACCAATTTTCATGAGTTATTCCCAAAATCCCGTCTCATTATTTCCCTTAAACCATCTTTTTACCCATGTTGTATAATCATTCTAGTCAATAATTCTTTGATGTATGTTGACCGATCTGCGAAACCGAACATTCTGAGTTCTTAATCTGTTGGAATCATACTTCCCTGTGGAGTTTCTAGTTTGTTGATGCCCGAAAGCGCAACATAGGGTACCTTCTTGCAAACGGTTGCAATGCCTTATTATTTAATTATATTTAATAATATACTAATAGGTGTGACCCCTTGTGTGACTTGTGTGACTATGATGAAGATACGACACTTATGTTTTATGTGCTTATGAGTTGGCTAAGATACGAGCTCTACAATTTATTTTCTTTAAATCTTTGTCAAAATAATTGATTACAGGATGTTATGGGCGAGGTGACTAAAGAGGAAATGATGTTGTCTTAATTATCTCTCACAAGTATTACTATGCTACATTTAATTTGACAAATACTATACACTCCAGTTTTAATTTATGTACGATGTATGGTATGTGGAATGGTGGTTACTTTGATTTTGAAATAGCAAGGGTTGCATGAATTGTTTAAGTTGGAAATATAAATTTGGGACTTGGTATCCCTAGAAATGTTTCGATGTATGTTACATTGGGGTCTTGACAAAGGATGACACATTGTAAGTTTGAAACATTGAAAAACTATGGGGCATTCGGCTTGCATTAAATAAATTTGGAGTTAGTGGTTGATGTGCTGTATAGTTAGCTTTCTTGTACTAACCATGAATGAGAGTGTAAGTGTAGATATGACATGTAGTAAATGCATGACACTCTAACCTACCTCGAGCCTGCCACTCCAACCATTTCAAATTTTCTCTTGTTGGTTGTTGTTGCTTCGCTTTGTTCGACCGTGGAAGATGAATACATGCTTGGTCGAGTCTCCTTTTTTTACACACATGTATGGGGTTTCTTGCTGCTCCATCCATGAGTATTTCACTCTTCTCTTTAATTAAGTCAACAATTGGCTCTTGAGTTTGCTCGCTGTCTGTGCATTTCCAAAGTTATGATATATGGAAATTTTGACTGTGTATGGATTATTAGTAAAGTTTTGGTCTCTATGGTGGTTKTATTTGAAGMATTCACATCGAAAATGTGGGTGTTTCTGACTGTATGTAGTTGTTCRTGATTTACCTGTGGAAATGGGTATCGTTTGGGAAATTCCCGGGTGTGCCTCGCCTCTGGTTTTTATTTGAGATTCCTGTTTGTTCGACAAGAACATTATCACTGCTCGTTACTTGTGGGTTAGTTAGAAACTATGCTTGTCATTTAATTATGTGGCTCTCGTGGTTATCGTGCCCACCCTTGTATCAACTCTTTAAATATAAATGTGGAATTATGTGGTGGTATTAATATTTTTGTGCTCCTTTTGGCTAAACCCTCAACTTGGTTAGTTCGTCCTCCTTCACTGCATTTCTGTTGATAGTTGCATATCGAACCTTGTATTTGGAAAATAGGGTGGAAGGTGGCTAATCCATAATTTAGTAAAGGCATTGTTCGTGTTCTTTTTGGTCATGGATTTAGTTGATTATTTTCTGTGCGAAGATGGAAAGAATGTTAATCCCACTCATTGTTTTGGTAATACAGTTTGTCACAAGAAATATTGGGATCAATGGAAACATTAGAAAAATATTTTTAAGATACGACTTGCTGTGTTTTGTTTTCAAATGCAAAGAGAACCCACGTATGAATTATGTATTCTTTAAATGAGTCTTACAAACCAGAGTGAAGGGGAAATTGGAGGCATGGTTATTTGAGGTTTCATTTGAACGATTGTTATACACCATGAGCCCTTTTATTGACACTTCGTGGGACCCTGTAGTAATTTAAACAATATTGGTGTTATTATTGTAATCCACAACCTGTCCACTCCTCGACTGTTGGTTGTGATTATTGTGATTATTATGTTGCTGTGCATCCTCGAATCTGTTGTCCGCAAGCTATTTTATTATTGTTAAATATTTCTTGGGCAATAAAATATGAATTGATTACTGTGCAATGAAATTGCTAAGGAAAATGAGTAGCTTTGAAGAGAAACATCAGTTCTAAGTTTTTTTGGGGGAAACAAAGTGTTGAATTTCAGTTTTGAAACAGTAAAAGGTTTTGAGGATGGCATTGTTTTATATATTAGAACAATATCCATGGGAATCTCTTCCATTATACCATTTTCCACAAAATACATTCCCCTCATTATCCCAATTTCACTCGTTCGCTCCCTATTATGTGATATTCATTTTTAAGAAAGGTCTGTATGGAAATGAAGAAAAATTGAGGTGGCAGTAATTGATGATTGGTATTCTGGGACATGTTTAGATGCACAATTGATTGTTTTTGTTGATTGCTAGAATAGTATTCATAAATATTTCCCCCTCCATGATATCACTTTATGCTAAATACAAGCCCTCCATACTCCCAATGGCCCTATCAATTCCCTGTTCGTGTGGCAATTAATAAATGGAAGTTTTATGGATGGATTGCATGTTTCTTGTAGTAAATTATAGAGCCAAATCTTGATTTATTTAAGTAGAGTTTCATGTATGCGTTATTAAGAACTTCATGACTGACTGATTATTGTTACTGGATGAGGTTTTTTAGCAGGGGTAGTAATGGCCAAAATAACAAAGGAAGGGGTAACTGGCATCGAGGCCACAAGAGGCCTCAATTTTCTATTCACTTTGATGCTGATCCATAAGAGTGTAACCAATTGTTTCAAGCTGGGTTCTTTAATTTGGTTTTCCATGGGATATTGCATCCTCAACTTGAAAGGCCCCCTTTTCAACAACCTCAAAATTTTCCTGGCATTCTCATTCCCCCACATGTGTCGATGCAACTCGAACCTCCCACAAATGATGGTTGGAAATAAATTGTTAATCAACCTGATTCTCACGTCCATGGTTGTCCCACTGTCTCATTTCCATTACCACCACCGCCACCTCCAATTAATTCTAATGGACAAATTTCTCATGTTATTTCACCAATGCAGTCTTCACATGCCAACAAGAGACTGAAAAACTGACGTCACACAACTTGTGATAGACAATAAAAAACATTATCTTCCCCCTCCAGTCCATCCACAGAGTATTCTAAATTTGTGTCTTCACGTCTCCACCTAAAAGATGAGTGCTCCCATGTAATTAGCACAATATAGCCCAAGGGTCTAACCAATCAAGGGCTACCCCAAAAAACTCAAGAGGAGACAACAATGAGAAGAGGAAATACGCCTCACACAAAAAATATAGATTTTAAATGTTTTTTTTATGATATTCAGTGATGAAGACAATGTTTAATGATTTTCAACATATTTTGGACAACAAGCTTTATTTTGGATATTTTTTGTGGATAAGATGGATATATTATTTTTTTGGGATATGGTCTTAAATTTTGTTGATATTTAAATATTCAACTTAAATGATATCCATGGGAGCTACAAGGGTGTTATATGATCCAAATGATTAATTTTTTATTTTATATTTGATGATTGACAGAGAGAATGATGAGAGTCACAAGGGGTCCCACCTATTTAGTTATTATTAATTAGACCCTTATTTATATATTATTATTAATTGTTTATTCCCAAACTAATTAGTTAAGTTAATTTGACTTAACTAAAGAAAGTAGTTGAACTACCTCAACTTATTGAGAAAGAATAAAGGTTCAATGAGAGTAAGAGACACGAGGAGAATAGAAGGGGAACTACAACACTAAGGTTTTCTCTCTATTTAGTGAGATAGCTTCAATTTTCATTCATTTCTGAGTTTACTTGAATCCTAATCCTCTTGATGACATCAGGGTCTTATTGAAGGAAACACGATTCAAAACTGAATCATACATTTCAACAACTTATTTTAAAGGTGTTTGATTTATCCTTTGATAGTCTGTGTATTCTTGTTTATTTATGAATTCATTTTTATGGCCGATAAAGAATATCTTTCAGAGTCAAGTGGCAACATTTTGTGGAAAGATGATCCAGATGACTATTTTCAGCTGTCAGGGTCTTTTTGTATGGTTTCCATTAGAGACTTTTAAATCTGACTTTGGTCCATACTCTCGCAGGGGTTTGTAAAAGAGAAATACAGTTTTGTATCTCAGAATAAAATAAAATCAGATTATTGTTCTGTCTCATACATGTGTTTTCATGACTTGGTTATTCCTTTCACTTTTTTCTCCATGTTTACTTCAATGTAAAATATGTATACATTCACCTAACTTTGTTTAAATTCTTATTTCTACATTGTTACAAGTATAAATCATAAAATCAACCTTGATCCTTTGTAATTGATACTTGTGGATTGAGTGAAATTTTTGAGGCTATCAACCCCGGGTGACATTCCCAACTATCTTGTCCTATCCAGACAATATATGAAAATGATTGAGTAAGGTCTTCCATATCTTTTCCTCAACAGACTGCACTGAAGAAAAGAGAGGCCCTCCGGGGCCATGCTTAAGTCGTCTGGCTCTCAATACTCCATGTATAGGACTAGTGGGCCTTGAGATGCAATCTCCTTATTTATCCCTAAGCTAGGGGATAACATCTGGCTCCAACTCGGGGACATGTGCTAATCATAGAGCACATGAGAACCTCAACATCTCTGGTATGACCTGTGCCTGCTAAATCTCAACAAAATATATTAGTAATCCCTAGGGTGATGATATCACCCCTCGTCCATATGATAAAATAAACAAATAAAAACATCTCTAGTCTAACATATGATTATGAACATACACATATACATAATGAAACAAGAAAATATTAAAAATGCAACTACAACTATGCTAACATGATATGCCTACCTACCTCTACTTCCATGTTGGTTGAAACCAGTGAAACCATCCTAGCAATACCTCATAATACCAATCTCCGTGCTTCATCATAAACCGAAAAAATGACAAGTCAAGCACAAAATAAACATTAGTTAGAGAATGCATTATATCATAGGAATTCGTAAAGTCTAGCTCATGGAAGCAGGAGGGAGGGACAAAATCATGCCAAATCACCCTTATGGAAAAGTGATCAATCCATCTCAGAAAACGATCGTGAAAGGTCATGGACTCAAAAGGATAGCTCAAAGAGTCTGAGGGTTGACTATATTGGGCGTAATCACTCCCTAGGGTCTGAGAAGGGATTACCAATAACTTAGAGGGAACCTGACAACTTCTCAAGGGAAAGTTCAAAGTTTGAGAAAATAAACTTCTTAAGGAATTCAACCTCCCCTTGAATTATAATGTAAATTTTTTCGCTAAAGAAAACTTGAAACAAGAGACATGTTCCCCAACTGCATCCTTAGTGACATAACAAGGTAAATCAATCAAAGGGAGTTGGACAACCTTGTCACAAGTATCTTGCTTCAGTTAAGCAACGCCCTCACCTTTATCAAAATTTGAGCACAACATCAGTTGATAATATTCTTCATAGAATAAATCCAAGTTCTCAAAGGAATACTCATCAAAATCCTCAAGGTATGACCAAAAATAATCAGGAGAACATTGCAAATGCTCATCCTTGGGTGCTTGGAAAAATTCTGTAATTATATCATCATCTCGTTTCCAAGCGTCAAAATTATTAGGAACATCATATGGTTGTTGTGAAGGAAACATTCAAATATATCCTTCCAGATCATAAATGGAATCCTCATGAGAACTAATCACATCCCACTTATATCTTCCAACATGTATGAACTCATCAATATTATCAACCATGTCACTACCTTTATCATAACATGAAGGATTTAATGCATCAAATGGATCCTTTAATACTTCTTCTCTTTCCAAATCATAAAATAAAGCATCATCAAAATATTGGAAAGGGAAGTAACTTACCGTGTTTACTTCTTGCTACGCAGGAGCGTCAAATGCTTGGATGACTTAATAAAATGTAATAGCATCCAGTACATCATCCCCAAGACTTGTCTCTTTAATAATATTTTCTCCTTCATCAGAAAATGAAGGACATAGCTCTTCCAAGGTTTCCTTTACTTCTTCACCTTTTGAATCATATAACAAAGTGTCATCAAAAACATGGAAAGGAAAATGATTCACCTCATTCTCTTTGTCTTGTGCATGAGAGATAGGATCTTGGAGAGATTCATCGGATGGAGGAGTGAATACTAGTGCTTCATCCTCATAACTGACTTATTTAGTCAATTCTTTACTACATTCTATTGAATCATGGGAAAACATTTCTCCTCTTCAAGGGGTTGAAAAACTTTTTCATAAATATCTCCTTCTACATCAAGGGTTCTTGGTACTGAGTATGGTACACATCCCTGAGATCTTCCACAATGTCAGTGGTGAATCCCTCACCCTCTAGGGCTATTATGAAATTTTGAAGGGAATCTTTATATGTCTGGCATTGTGGTTTCACAAACTCAATAAAAATACTGGTTAGGTCCATGAAACATGATATACCCTTATCTTCACAACAACCCTTAATCCAATCTTGCAAAAAGGATGACAGAGAAAGTATGAACAATTTTACCAGAACATCCTCCCCTTCAAATTCTATCTCACTTATATACTTCAAGAATTCTACAATGTGAGTAATTGGGAGGCCTCTAAATCTTGGAGATTTGTTTAACCATTTATATCAAAATAATGCGGGTATCCTTGAAAACTTTTGAAATCAATGATCATATACACTTGTTCCCAGGGTGCCATGATCCCATATCTTGGAAATATCACAAAGTTGAGAGTAATGTGGCACCATGGAAAAGGTCAGTGGAGTCCCCAGATATCCTCTTAAGGATTATCAAAGGGAGTGATGGAATCACCCTCAGTGGAGTCGCTAGGTAAGATTCGTAAGATGAAGGTTTTGAGGGAAAGTCTTACCGAAAAAGTGTCATTGAGGAATATTGAATCAGTGTTCCCCAACAATAGTGCCAAAAATGTTATCACACAATTTTTAATTTCCCAAAGCCTAAAGGAAAGTAGGCTGAGATTGGCATAACACGAGGGTAATCCTATCACTGTGACCCCAACAAGATACCCTTTTTTATTTAGGAGGAAAAACCTTCTCCAAGGGAGACGTCTCTAGACCTAGTGGGTTAATGAAGGGAAATAATGATAAGTAAACTATCTCTCTCTCTAGGTCACTCAATTCAAGTTTAAGTCTTGAAGGATGAAAATAAATAAATATAAAGTGTACCTGCCCCTTACCAATACAACAACAAGTGTTAAAGGAAATAACAAATGATAATGATACTTCAACAAGACAATAAACTTGTGAATATATGTTGGCTGTGTATGTATGCAACATATGACAAGTAGATGATAGCAATAAGTAAATGATAACATCTGCAAATTTGTATCAACAAGAACACACTTGTGCAGACAATGTGAACAAGAATTTAAAGCATCAATGATAATACTTTGTCTTTATGTGAGTTCTCTAAATATATCAACCAACAATTGGATTTAAACAAACTGTCTAAGTTAAATGTAACAACAATAAAATAGAAGTAATAACAATAGTAAAAAAGCTTAAAAAATGCACTCTGCTAAGACAATTGAAAAAACACTTGAGCATATATTGATAGTAACTTTCCTTGTACAAATTCTGGGTTGTTCTAAGGTGGTTGGTAGGATGATATAGACTGGAAACAATGGCTATAACAATGAATTATCAATAGTAATTAAGTGACTGTTAGTATCTCTAAGCTAGGTTAGTTAACTAGTTAAAGTTAGTAGGGTAATCAAGTAGGAAACAATTTGGAGTTTTAGTTTGAAGATACTTGTCAAAGAGTGAGGTTTGACTAGTGCCTTTCTAAGGGTATTGTAGTCAAGTAGGTGGATTCCTTCAAGTCTGTTAACAAGTGATTTTACACATAATCCAAGAGGGAGAAAGACCTAGGTTTGACCTTAAGAAGTGAGGAAGCTAGGGTGTAGGCACTTCTAGTCCCTAGAACCTCCTTCTTCTTGTATTTATATGGATGAAAAGTACTTTTCACAATAGCTATGTATAGAAATCTAGAGAACTAGCACTTTAGGGCCCTAGGGTTTCACTAGTCACTATATCAATTCAATAAATCTAGGCAAATGAAAAGAAAGAAACTTAGCACTTTAAGTTTCTTACTTCAAGAATTAATTAAAACATGCAATTTCATAACCTTGTATGAGAAAGAAAACCATTACCATAACCATTTAAAATGACAAAGTAAAAATCTACTTACTTGCACCAAGAATGATCATGTAAAACCATGCAAGATTGCCACAAAAATTCATAAAATTTGTCCAAGTGCCAAAAACAAGCCTTAAAAGAGTAGTGCCCTCCTTATTTACAGTCAATAACCCTTAGTAGGGATAAAATTTCAGACCTCCACTCTCCCAAGTGAGAGTTATGATGAAAATGAATGTCACTTGATGTTTATTTATACCAAAATTTGATCTTTAATTATTTTAGGTCAAAATATCAAGGCCAACCTGGCCAATTTACTACAAAATTACATTTTTACAAAAATAAATTCAATTTGCATATAAATAGACCTCCAAAGATGACGTCATGCCCTCCTAGGGTGACATTGGGCCTCAAGTGTGGGATGCTGGGCCTCCAAAGGCTTTAAATTTTCCCACGCGCCAATAGCCTCATGAATTCCTCCAAGGTGACAACCCCAACTGACAAGTGACATCTAGGGCTGCAAAGGTGATGTCCAAGGCCTCCCAAGGCCAACGTTCAGGGGGGAGGATCATGAGACCTTAGGTCTAGGTCTTCCAAAATGCCTCCAAAGGAAACATCCTTCCTTCATTTGGTGCAAGCTTTCAATCTCTTCTTACCACTGGTTGGGGTTTGAACATCCATATGTGGGCTTTGATCCCCCATGAAGGTATGAGCTAATAATTCCCTCATGTGTACCTATCCACTAGGCAATATCCTGCAGAAACAATAAGTATGCCCTCCAGGGGTTCATAAGTCACAAGGATCATAGCATGTAAATCAAATCCAATAATTAAATTACCTAAACATGTGCATCAAACCCCCCTTAGCCTAAAAAAAATGCTCAAAGACGTTATGAAATTTGACAAGTTAGTTTTGGAGAGAGTCTCAGGGTGTCCTATTGGGATAACCTATTTTAAGTTTGGGGTGTTTCCTAGGTGGAATCTAGTCCAAGTCATGTAAGTGTATGAGGTGGCATGTGGTAAATATTTGGGCATGGGGTGCATGTGATAACATGGAAATGTACATTCTTACCTGTGGGTTCCTTTGTGGAGAGTGAGGTGCACTTTGTCATGAATGCAATTGTTTCCTAGCCCATTCATTTCCTTTTATTCTTAGCTTTATTTCTTTTGATATTTTTCTCTTGTGCTTCAAGGGAATAGTTGAGGGCCATTGTCCTGGCTTGATGACTAGAGGTGACAATGTTATCCACAAACATTTCAAGGAAATGAGAAGGTTGGCTCGTAATGAGACCCACTTTCTCTTGGCTATTCCACCAAGAGCCACTACCCTGGTTTGTTGACCAAATGGGTGGTAATTTCATACTGCTACATGCCCATGGTCATAATAGGCCATCTCGTGATGGGACCTCCTATCCATCGACTAGTACCTTGAATGTTTATGTTATCTTGTGGGTCCCATTTTATTACTGAGAATATTTTCACTTCTATCTCAGGGATCCCTGAGAAAATCATCTCAAAGGTTTCAAAATTGGATTTTAACTCTTGCCAACTACTTTTACCCTCTGGGCCTTTAGCTGCTTCTTCCCATAAGGTAAGGTACAACCATTCATAGTGTAGCCAATCCCAATGCCCAAAAAGGAAAGGGGATATGGAAGGAATAAATACGGAAAGTAGTAAGTATGGAGGGAACAAATGATGACTCTTCAAAGATCTACCCAGTAGCAACCCATCCTAAAGAGAAATCAACTTACTAGGGAACTATGTCACCCTTCTAGGTTTGAACAAGGAAAATAACATAATTTCCAAGAAAATCTCATGAAATGAAGAAGGATTCAAATACAACATGTTCAAGTGCTTCAAAAACTAGAGTGATACATACCATGATACCCGAACTCATTACCTCATGGAGCACAACTCACTGCTACTTTAGGACCAGGCTGGTGTGATAGATATTGCTGCTTGTGATATGTTGACTACAATGAAGAAAAGAGGGGCCCTTCAGGGCCATGCTTAAGTTGTCCAGCTCTTGGTACTCCATGTCTAGGAACCGTGGACCTTGAGACGTGATCTCCTTAGTTATACCTAGGTTAGGGGATAACAGGTACTTTGCAGGTGCAATTGGAAGTGTCACACAATCGTTGGATGGAAGTTGGATCTTGTAGTGATTGCGCATGGAAAATCAAGAGGAAATAGAGGCATGAAATATGCTACAACATTTGTGAATGGTCTTTTCCAGGTACATCAGGTGAGTATTGTCTAACTCAAGGAATGAGACTATAGACTCAAGAGAAAATCTTCGTATTTTTGTTTGAAGAGAAGCTTCAACGAGGAAAAATCACAAAGAGGAGAGTTGAAGGTTTTATTCACTCTCACACATTATTTGGTTTGCATGAAACTATGTATATACATAATTTGTATATATATATTTTATTGTGGAGGTAAATATTGAAATGGTAGTTCACTTTTATTGGTTTATGGGTTTATGAGCCACAATGAATGAAATGATAAAATGTAGTGATGATAGTTCTACAAACATATGCATTTGTAATTGTATTTGGAGAAAGAAGCGATATGTAGGAAATGAAATGGGTTAATGTTTCATAACATCATATGCTCAGGTGTACATTGGTAGGTATTTTGTGGGTTTGGAGTTAATCACATGTAGGACTGATTTCAACATGCATACCCCTAATTTTGTGGTTCATTGGTGCAAGTTCTTGATGTATACCTAGGTGATTAAATTGGGTGGGTGGGTGTATGCATGTTGTAATCTCATATGCGTGGGGGCATGTTGTAATATTGGACACCTAGTGAATAACCTTTGAGGGGGATATGTGTTTACCCTAAGTCAAGTTTAAAGGGGGAATCTTAGGTTAATCTTGACTTGGCCAAGAGTAGGTGAACCTTGACTTGGTCAATAATATATTTATTGTGTATGGTTTATGGGCCCATGGTAAGGAATATTGCATGGTATTTTTCCATGGTATTTGATGTGATGAAGCCTATTTTAAGGTTTAGTGAACTTCCTTATAAAGGGCCTCAAGCAACTTGTTCTTTGGTTGGATTTGACGTATTGGCCAAGGTATTAATATATATCTATTTGGTGCTAGGTTTCTTGGTAAAGGATTTACAGGTTACATCTTGGTATCCATGCTTGTTTCTTTTTGTTTCTTTTGTTTCTCTTTCTTCTAGGAATTTACAGTGACATAATTTCCTCGAACCAACTAAATGTAATGTTCCAAACATTATTTTTGCTCAAACCCTTTGATGATTCTCTACTTTGGGTGACCATCTTATGGTAAACATCATCACCTGAATTGGCTAGATTTAATGTTCCAATCAAGGTTTGTTCTCAGACCCTTTGATGATTCACGAGGTTGATAAACATGAGAAGGGACTTCAATGACAATTAGTGAACCTTAATTTCAACACTTATGGAAGACACCTCATCATGTTAGGGTTATCATAAGGGATAGTCATTCTCAATGACACCAAGCACATCACTTATTCTAGTGGTACACTATCTCTCCTTTCACTGGAGGAGCTAGTGTGGTCTATGTGTTGGCTAATGAATTCTTTTCTTCAAATAATATTAATCTCTAGGTGTCCATTGCCTCCCTCCTCTATCCAATGATGTAGAATTTCGTTTTATATTCTCTTAGATTTCCACATTTACACCCCCCTCCTCTATCTAATGACGCAAAATGTCCTTTTAGATTCTTTTAGACTTCCTCATTTCTATATTGATCCTTCTCACTCACTCCAATCCCACATTATCCGTTTAGACCTTTCCTTTGATGATAAATATATTTTTAACACTAAAACGTTAAATCCAATGTTCTCCTCATTTGCAAAACCTAAGATTCTATAGAGAGTTCGTGGTTTCTCCCAAGATATCTAGTCAATCAAATATCTTTAGATGACTTTCGCCATTCCACCAATGCCTTTGGTCCCCATTTCTACATGGCTTATTCTATCCACTACACTTGGTTTGATGTAGACTACAAAAACCTACATAGGTTAACAAAATATATCCTTGGTCTTGGTTTGATGTAGACTACAAAAACCTACATAGGTTAACAAAATATATCCTTGGTTGTAGACCATAAAATCCAACCTCCTTTACAAACAAAAATATATCCTTTAATATCTTAGAGTGTACCCTAAATCCTTTTCGAGAATATTCTTATTGAAGAAGTCCACTTGGACACCATCATTACTCTTGACACCTAGTTTAACTAATCCACTTCGTTATCCTAGCATACCACCTATCATTATCAATTCAAAACCATCTAATTTTTGTTTCTTTAGTGATTACATGATCATGCAAGCCATCTTCAATCTCCACTCTAATAAATCTTGAGATATAGAAAGATTGAAAGTTGAATTCTTTATACACAACCTTGTCATCAATGTTGATATTGAAAACCATTTGACTACATTGCCTCCTTTGGCCCTCCTTGATTTCTCATATAAATCATCCCATATACCATAGACAAGTCTTGAGATTAGAATGAACACAATAATTATTGGATTATCATGATGGAACACAATATGGCCAAACTCTTTGTTACAACACTAGATGACTTAATCTCTAGAATGGTAGAGAGGAAATGGATGTGGGCTATATGTTTTAAATAGAATCACACTTTTGTGGTCATATTTTTACTCTCAACCATCACCGAGGAAGAAAAATAAAGATACAAGGTATATTGTTGTGTTGTGGAATTTCATAAATCCTTGGATACAATTCAAGATAGCTACTATTTGAGCATAATATGGCCAAACTCTTTGTTACAACATTAGATGAATTCATATCTAGAATGATATAGAGGAAGTGGTTGTGGGATATAGGTTTTAGATAGAATCACACTTTTTGTGGTCATATTTTTACTCTCAACCATCATTGAGGAAGCAAAAGCAAGATGCAATGCATATTGTTTTGTTGTGGACTTTCGTAAAGCCTTGGATATAGTTCAAGATTGCTACTACTTGAGAGGATTTAGCTATTGGGGCTATCAAAATTGATGATATATTTTGTTACAACTTTAGTGATGATTAGAGGTAGATCATGATGGGAAACACAAATATCATACATAGACATAGGAGTCAAGGAAGGGTGCCCACTTTCACCTAATATTTTCATATTGATGAATTAGAAGTTCTCATTTCAAAATTTATAGGTGACTCAAGTGGTTTCCTTTTCTATGGGATTTGCATTTCCATGGATGACATTGTCCTTCAATCTTGTGCAATTGTAGATCTCCAAAATCATTTGGACAATTTGATCCTATTATGTGATAACTATGGTATTCATGTCAACCTTTGCAAAGACAAAGATTATGGATTTTTATTTTATTTTATGAAAGATACATCTAATACTATTCTCACATTTAAAGGACATGATGTAGAAATGGTGACAAACTACACTTGTAATGGTATTTTCTAGCCCTTTTTGTATTGATCCCTACCTTAGAGTCAAGGTTGAGTAGAGGATATGCAACATCAACAACCTTTGAGAGAAGATGTTTCTATCTTCACCTTTAGGATATTTAGGATAAGATCAACCTCTTTCACACTTTGTTGACCCTCTCCCTTATGGCTGTGAACTTTAGAGTCCATACCCAAGGGAAAATGTGTTGGCACTTTTACATTCCAAGCTTTATAACCTACAAACTATCAAACACATACATAATCTAAATGTATAAATGATAAACTTGAATCATAACTACAACATTGAAACACATGACCATGGGAAATTGCATTAGATCTACCTTATTATTCATAATGAAAAAATACAACTATTACAAGTGTTTCCCTTGTCCATAGTAGATGTTGAGGAAAATATATGAAATGATCTTACTCAAGCAATTTCAGATCTTACTTGGCTAAATAAATATAGACGAGAATACCACCCTATGTTTATAGCCATAAAAAAATGTTTCCTAATCCACAAGTATTGATTACACATGCTTAGGTTGATCTTTTTATAAATGAAAGTTTGCTGAAAAATTCAATATTTATGTAATTTTCTGAATATAACAGATGCTAAAATAAATATAGATATAGAAGTAAAAACACCAAGACAATAATCAAAATAGATGAGACATAAAGCAATCATTTATTCCATCCGAATTTATCAAAAGAATCGTTCTCTTTACAAAATTCCCTGAGGAATTTTGAACCAAAGTCAAACTTAGATGTCCTCGATGAAAACCATACAAAAGGACTTCTGACAGAAAGTAAAAAACTGAACTTTAAAAGATGGATCAACTTGCCATAGATTATTGCCCACTTGACTATGCACAATAGCCTTTATCAGTCATGAAATTTAATTCAAAAATAGACAAGTCTACACAGACTATCAAAGATAGATCAACACCTTTGAAAAACAAGTGTCTGAATGATGTAATTCAACCCTGAATATTGCTGTTTACAATAGGACCCTAGTATCATAAAAGATAATTAGGCTATTAGTGAATTAAAGAAAGAATGAAAAATAAATTATCTCAATAAAACTCAAGAGAAGACCTTAGTATGCTTCTCCTTCTATTCTCCTCTTGTTCCTCCATTTCCTTTTGCCTTTAAGCAATTAGAATTAGTTGAAGTAGTTGAACTACTTTTTTAGTTAAGTTAACTAAAACTCAACCAACTTTTTAGTTAAGGGGGAAATGTAATAAATCATAATAAAGGTTATTAATAAATAATAATTAGTAGGTGGGACCCCTTGTGACTCCCTTTATTTTATTCACAAGCATAACAAAACTAGTTAATCATTCAAACACAACCTTCCTTGTGGATCCCATCATCACTCTCATAATTTGACAATTTATAGCAATGATAATTGAAATTATTTCCAAAAATATATTATCCATATACCCAAAAAATAGTGTGTTGTCCAAAATTTCAAAAGTCAATTGTTCTCAACAATCAATAAATAAAAACACTTAAAACCCATATTTTCCACTCTGAGAGGCAATCTTTCCCTTGTTGCTGTTGTCACCCTTTGATATCTCTGAATTTTCCTTAGGCTGTGTGGATCCTTTAGTCCTAATATCACTAATAACATGAGAGCAATCATCTCTCAAATGCATGTGGGACGACACAGATTTGGCAAAGTCATTTGAGGGAGAGGAGGGGGAAACACCAACTTTTCCTTTGTCAGGAGCATGATGGGCATTGATTTTTAACCTTTTTCTTGCATGTGAAGACTGCACTGGTGAGTGGATAGAGGTAGCTTGGACAATTTGATTAACAAGTGGAGGAACAAGTAGAGACAAGTTAGGCTAGCCACGATGTTGGGAGACTACCGGGTGGACAATCTCTTTCCATCCGTCGTTTTCAGGGACTTCAGGTTGTAACGCGACATGGGGGGGCACTGGGATAACAGGGACATGTGGGGCTCAGAAGGGAGGCCTTTTTGGCCTAGGTTGGACCAATCCTTTCCCAATCCGGTTAAAAAATCCAACTTGAAATAGCTGGCTCAACTCTTACGAGTCTGCATCAAAATGTATAGAAAACCTTGTCCTTCTAGGGCCCCTATTCCAATTTCCTCTTCCTCTGTTACCCCAACTATGACTACCTATGCTGAAAAATCTCATTCATGTATGCATTATTGATTAGCAAATAGTTTCTTCAACAACCATACATGACATATCTTTTAAATATGAAACAAATTTTGGCTCAACAACACATCAGACTCATGCAATCCAATCCATAAAATTGTTTAATACTTGTCAATGAGTAGGGGGTGAATAAGGGTTCTGGGATATGTGAGGGATTGTATTGAGCGAAAAGTGTTAAAATGAAGGGGAAAAGATCATGATTACTGCTCCACAAATCATCAAACAATCATTTGTATTGTAAATCAAAAGAATAAATCACTGTAATGAACCCCTGTGACATCCTTTAACTGTCATAACACATAGTTTAACTTAACTATAATTTAATTTTAAGAATAGGGAGTGGATAGTGAATATGGGAAGGCGAGGGGATTTGTAATATGAGAAAAAGTAAGAGAATGGTTGGGAAAACAATGAATACTATCCTTAAAACAAATTAAGTAATCCATAAAAACAAGTTTGTATTCAATACAAAAGATACCAATACCAACTAACAATTTTCATGTGTAAAAACTATTCACTGTCCACATTCAATTTCTTCAAAATTTTCAATTACCACAATCTATAATCATACTCATAATCACTATGCCTTTCAATAGTCTTGTTAAGAGAATAGTTGGCTTCTTTCATTTCCTTTCCTTTCATTTACACAAAATCCAAAATAAACACACAGTCACATTGCTCCATCACTATCCATCATATATCACTATAAAATATCAAACACTATCCATAATTCACATTCTCCCAAATAAAACATATAAACAGGTCTTTTTTCCAAATTGAGCAGACCTTTAAAACTTGCCCGATTTCATGCCTTTTCATTATATCAACCAATAAACGTTGCAATGAAACCATAATAAAAAACCCGAGCTTCATCACTGATGATGCAATTTAAATGAAACATGCATGATTCCTCCATAATCCATACACAGTAAACAATGAAATCACATTCATCGATTTCTAGTATTTTCCATGATCTCGATCGGGCTAATGAAACATACAACAACCACCAACTAGTAATTGACACTACAATGTAAGAATACAACAATCGAAAGCATAACGAGAAGAGACAACCATTGACTACACATTACCACTGACTCCCAATCAACCAATTTAATCAAATAAAAACAAGCTAGGTTTTCGACGCAATTGTCATAACGAAAAAGAGGAAACCCCTTGAATGTACATCATTTATCATCCCAGATCACAACTTTCCAACCAAATCAATCAAACGAGTTCAATATAAGTACTCAAAGCAACTGTCATAACCACTCAACCAATATATGACAGTCAACAAGATGCTCGATGAGAGTGCGAACAGTTGTGGATTATCAAAATCGGGCTTTGTAAGAAGTAATCAAGAGTTCACTTGGTCATCAAAGCACAGAGAGACTGGAGGTCAAACATATAAAAAATAGGCAGAGACCCTTCAGTACAAGCACGGTGGAACCACAAAGATTCTTATAGCTATCGGTCTGTGTAATGGTGCGACAGTTCAACATTGGGTAGGGTATGGTAACGATGCTGAGGAGAAACAAATGCCCACTGTAAAGTAACAAGTACTCAGAACACACAAAGGAATAACCCTCATGCAATTCAAGGACTGAATCAATGAATAACGATGCCCATGGGAATGCTGGCCCGAGGCATAACTTAAATTACCAAACCAACATAAAGTATACATCTTGGCATAATGGCTACCCTATAACCAACTTCTAAGACACGTTGATGCCAATACCACAAAAAATAAGCCCTTGACCAGGTGAATAATCCACGACCATGGCTCTTGAAAATACTCAGTGACCAAAACGGTAGTTTGAAAACATACATAACAACCCATAGTAGTCCGAATACAATTGGACATGGTTACCCATAACTGTGAAGAAGTGGCCAACAAGGCTAAACAGAGCGAAACCCTCCAAAAAAATACCCATAACCACTTTAAAAAACAGAGATCCATCACAGTTTTCACCATACAAAAAAACTAGCAAATGCATAATTCACCCAACCAATCCTTTTTCTTGCAAAACAAATAACCACACAGTCATTACAGAGAGAAGACCCACGCATTTACATAGTTTCCAATCTCAGGAAAAAACAAACCAATGTATCACTGAGCCATCGTTCATTCATACACAGAGTGAAATTCATGGATGGGCGAAAAGAACCATACCTGTAACCAATAGATTTAAAAAGGGCTAGCTGGCCAAGCAGTTCCTTCCCAGTCTTGGATCTCGGAGCTTAACCACCAGCAAACAAAAATGCAACATTAACCATGCTAGGGTGACGGCCCGATGAGAGAAGTATGGAGTGACATGCATTTACTTCATGTCGCTTCCATCTTCCCCTACATTCAATTTAGAAGTAAACGACAACCAACAACCACCAATACATTAACCATGCCATTAATTCCAACCATTGAAACTTGCGACCATATTGCTTGCTAAATGCGCCACCCAAAATTCATATTAACCGTTGCCAAAACCATACCATACCATATATCAAATGTGCCCAATATAACTCAAATGAAATCACATAGCCACTAACCATTTGTAGTTAGGATTAATACTAAGTTCTTTTCATTTCATTTGCACATAACTTCTTAACATAGCATAGTATAGTCCCTTTCTTTGGATTTGTTCATAAGTCTCTTTCCATTTCTTTTGTTTTATGTTGTTACTAACATGTGTTTTGTGTAGGTGTAGCCAAGTAATAATCACTATGATATAATCAAATGTAGAAACTGTAATATATATTCCAATCATAACATAAAATTAAGCTTCGAATAACAAAACATCCATAAAATGTATCATCCACCTGTCATTATACCAAAAAACGAAGCCAAGACTGCATCATCAACCATATAAGACCCTGTAAGAAGTATCGAAACAACAACACAAAAAGTGTGATATGACTATCTCCGAGTCTCCAGTATACAAGGGGGTCCCACCTCCTATTATTATATATTATTAAGATAGTTTAAATAATAGGATTTAGCAATAATTTGTGGGCAAAATCGCTGCTTGTGATTTTTATCGTCAACAAACTGGCAACTCCACAAGGAAATCTGTTTCAAACAGATTAAGAACTCATAATATATGGTTTTGTAGACCAAGAAAAACAGATCAAGAAGGTATAACCAGAATGATTATGCAACAGGGGGAAGTGAACAAATTTAACGAAAAAATGACTGGGAATTTGAGAATAACTCATGGAAAATGTTAAGTATGAGGGGTTTTATCCTTATATGCATAATCATTCAACCAAAATTTGCTCTTGAATTCAAGGAGAATTTTTTTTATGGATTTTCTCTTTTAACTCTCAAAAGGATAAAGAAATGGAAAGAAGAAGCGGGAGGTAACCAATTCCTTCATAAGACAACATTGAAAGCAGATAACAAATTCAATTATCCTTTCAGGGGGAACATCGTAACAACTGTGTAAGCTTGCTTGTTATTGACTAACAATACCTTGCAGGAGTGTCACCATGGCAGAATTGATCCAACACTTTATTCTTGACCAAAGTTGAACTTAAATGATGAAAAACAATAAAAGTCATAACATAAAATGGAACGACAAAATTTTAAAACAACAGAAATAAAATGACAGAATTGCAAAAGAATAATGTAAACTACTGTAAAAGCAGAATTGAAAAGCAGTAGTGAAAACGAAAACAAAACTAAACTACTAATATACAGAAAATCCAAACAACGTTAAATTTTTTTCAAGTTGGTTCCATGTAATGCATTAAGTGGGAACCGTTAGTGATGTAGGAAAACAATTGCTCTTGTAAATATTTTAGAATGTAAGAGTTTGTACCCACGACACAAGCGATCTTGAAAGGACCCAACCATAAATCTTGGAACTTTGAGACAATTGATAGCCCTTTGGAGTATACAATTAGATCATCAAGATAGATATGAATAATATTGTTGATCAAATCATCAAAAGCTACTTGCATAGGTCTTTTAAAAGTGTCACTTGCATTAAATAAGCTAGAAGACATACATTCATAATTCAATGTGCCCCAATGAGTAATAAAGGTGGTTTTATATTTATCTACCCTTTTTACCTTGATTTGATTGTAATCGGAAAAACCTTCAAGTAAGGACATCATCTGTGACCCTGTAACTTGCTACAAAATCATTTCCATATTAGGGATAGGAAAGTGATCTTTTATACTAGCCCAATTTAATGCATGAAAATCAATGCATAATCTGATCTGATCAGTGGCTTTCCGAACATGAACCAAATTGGAAACCCATCCAGAATATTTGACCAAAAACATGATTCCAACTTTCAAGAGGTTTTCCAACTCCTTTTGAATAGTTGCTTCAAGTGCAGGGTTGATAGGTCTTTGTTTTGGCCTAACCAATTTTATGCTTTCCTTGATGGGAGTGGCATGCTATATAAGAGTGAGATCGAAACCACAAAAATTCTCATAAGACCAAGCAAAAACATCCCAAAATTCGCCAAGCAGCTTGGAAAACTTCATTTTCTCTTCATCATAACATTGGGCACCTAATTTAACATTCTTTGGAGCCTTGAGTGTCCCAATGTTCAAGGAGATGGTTTCACCCACCTTCCTTTTTGACTCATATTCTTTATGTTTCTCTTTATTGCCTACATCACTCGATGAAAATGAACTCTCTAGAGGAGTCAAGCCCTTAAGAATCTTGTTATCTTCCATGGATATAATTTCCTTAGGCTTATAAGGTTCATTTTGAATGAAAGCACATATGCTCTCATCGCTAGGGAAGACCTGCCATGATTCTATATTTTCAAGGATATGTGGATGATATAGATATTGAAAAGTACAATCAATTATGTGCGGTAGAAGTTGCTGATTAGGAGAGGCTACAAAAACAACTAACCGATCAGCCATTGAGTTAAATTCCCTTTTAACATGAGTAATGTTGAAAGATAATAGGTTTGAAATAAGTGCCCAAACATTTTGGGTGTATCATTTCATCAACTTGTTTCTAGGAGAGTATATCTTACGTACAAGGTTCACAACAAGCTCAGAATCCCCGAAAGCTGTAAGGTGACCAAAACCCATATTATAGGCGTTTTCAATGCCTAATAAGAAAGCTTCGAATTCAATGACATTGTTTGTGCAAGAAAACTCCAACCTATAATAAAAAATATGGATTTTCCCCACAGGTGAGTACAATATAATTCCAGCGCTGTTACCTTCATTAGATCATGAACCATCAAAGTGCATGTGCCACATACCATCGTCTAAGTCGATTTGTTCCAAGGGAATGTTATCCTCCTCGAAAAATATATAATACACCCCTAGGTCCTCTTCGATATAATTCACATTAGTTTGTGGAACACTCTCTATATAAGGTGAAATCCTTCCCTCTCGAAGGACTATATTGTTTTTACCATTCCGAGGAATGGATAAGTGTGTCCCGTCGAGTGAGAGGTATTCACCTGTCAAAGCTTTCCAATCTCTTCCTAAGATGATTGAGTAATTTCTTACTGGCATATCAATTACCTGAATACTAAGGGTTGTCCTTATTTTAGGGTGTGCGCACAAAACTAAGGTCACATCTTTGATCTCACCTATGGTCATTTGTTGTAGACTATTATAAGAGTGCATCCTTCTGGCGTTTTCATTTCTACAAGACAAGCCTATCTCTTCCATAATAATATTCGACATTACACTTGGGCCCAAACCACCGTTAATGAGGCAAAAATGGACGATCTTATTCATAATCTTTACAAAAATATAAAATGGGGGATTTCTTATAGGTTATCTAAAGTTATGTACACCTACTTTATTTACATACGAATCCTATTCATTTACCTCTTCAGAGAGTTTGGATACAATGTAAGATTTTCCTTTCATGAATTGTTTTAGATGCCTCTGTTGTTTAGGGACAAAAAACATGTCCATAAGGGTTTCATATGCTTTGATGTTGTCCAACTGATTTAGGATATTTTATTTTGAAGAGGGGAGAGGGACGGTAGTTCCTTGACCATCAGGAACCTCAAGAACCTGAATAGTAGCAACTGGTGAGGATGAGCTCGAGCTAGAAGAATTGTGGGGAGGATCATATTTTCCTTTGGGAGTGTAGCATTTGTTCCTAGTATTGATGATCATGACATCTTATGGCTCTACAAAATCTAGGACAACGATGGTAGTTTCCAATCTATTACCAAAGATATTATCTCTAGCACTCTTCTTTACCTCACATTTGGTTTCCTCATGGTGTTCCTCGCAAAATTTACACCAACTTAGAGGCATGATAGCTTTAGGCTGAAAATTATTTTCATTTGAATTTCTAAAGGGGGGCACAGAATAGGATGAAGCTCCAGGGGTGATAGGGGGGAAATTTCTCTTTGGCTCATATGCTATCATATGATTATTCATGTCTTATACTAGCTGTAAGAGGGCAGACATATCCATCTATTTAACTGATTCTCCCTGAGGAAGACCTATTCTTTCGATATTTTATTCATACTCTAAACAAGTATGCAGAGTGGAACTGAAGTTATCAATGGATTTTTCCTCAAGACTATGATGGTAGGGGGAAGGTAATGCATTATAATAATTCATGAAAGCAACTTAGTTCCGAGGTCAAATGAGTTCAGGGATTTGATTGTATAACTTGGTGAATCACAAGTTGAAGGACTTGATGGTCTCACCATCCTTATAGGCGATGTTATTGTACTCCCGTAACTTCTCAGCTGGGATTTTAGATTTCCCATAGGTGGATTTGAACCAATAGACTAACTCCTCCCAAGTAGACAGAATATTAGGAGGATGTTCAAAGAAATCGGTTGCAACCTTTCCTTCCAAGGAATTGACAAATAAGCGCATGAAATTTTCGTTGTCATTGGCTCCTATGTTGTGACAGGCATTAGAAAATGCCACCAGGTGTTCATTTGTAGTGACAGTGTTATTCCCCAAAAACCTAGGAATATGCTTTTTGAATTTAGGAAGTGGACAAGTAGAAGGTGCTAGGTTAAGAGGAGAGGAAACATGCCACGATGTGGTTTTAGCATCTTCTTCAAATTGAAAAAGTCCATAATTTTTAATGACTTTGGTGGGGTTTGTAGTAGATTGGACAGGGACATGGTGACTGTATAAGCTATCAATCACTGAAAAAGTTGAAGACCGAGAGGAGGAAGCACTTCCAATGCCAGCAGAGCCACCACTAGATGCCATCTTGTGGATGATATGTAAGGAGAGAAAGATGACCTGGATGAATCAAACAAGGTTATCCTTAGAGAAATTTTTTGGGTTGATAACACAACGTTCCTTCTTTCTATTTTAGCAATAGGATTAGTTTTAGGTGATAAGCCTCTTCTTCTCCTAGAAACATGAGGGTCTAAGGACATGAAAAGAAGGTCAAGTTTGAAGAAAAAAAGAAGGTTATTGCTGATTTCTAGGCCATCTACGTCTAGCTTCCCAACGTTCTTGGGTATTTATGTATCATTCAATTTCTTCCCATGAATCATGAAGATCAACCCGAGTATTAGCAGTGTCTAAAATGGTGTTAAACAAATTCAAAGCAATACTGGTCTGATCTTGAAGACCGGGCTCAATATTGGGCTTCTTTGCAACAGGTACAATCATTAAGAAAAGAAACAATCAAAGAATCAATATCAGAAAAATAGATGTATTCGATGATAATCAAGCATACAAATCAACCAGAGAGATATTGAAGATTTCCCCAGTATGGTCGCCAAAATAATTGTTGAGGAAAAGATATTAAATGATCTTACCCAAGCATTTTCAGATCTTACTTGGCTAAATCAAGATAGACATGAATATCACCCTATGTTTATAGCCATAAAAAATGTTTCCTAATCCCCAAGTATTGATTACAAGTGCTTAGGATGATTTTTTTATAAATGAAAGTTTGCTGAAAAATTCAATATTTATGTAATTTTCTGAATATAACAGATGCTAAAATAAATATAGAGACAGAAATAAAAACACCAAGTCAATAATAAAAACAAATGAAACATAAAACAATTGTTTATTCCATCCCAATTTATCAAAAGAATCGTTCTCTTTACAAAATTCCCTGAGGAAGTTTGGACCAAAGTCAAACTTAGATGTTCTCGATGAAAACCATACAAAAGGACTTATGATAGAAAGTAAAAAACTGAACTTTAAAAGATGGATAAACTTGCCACAGAATTTTGCCCACTCGACTCTGCACAATAGCCTTTATCAGTCATGGAATTTAATTCACAAACAAACAAGTCTACACAGAATATCAAAGATATATAGACACCTCTGAAAAACAAGTTTCTGAATGGTGCAATTCATCCCTGAATCTTGTTGTCTACAATAGGACCCTGCTATCATAAAAGAGAATTAGGATTTCAATGAATTAAAGAATGAATGAAAACTGAATTATCTCAATAAAACTCAAGAGCAGACCTTAGTATGCTTGTCCTTCTATTCTCCTCTTGTTCCTCCTTTTCCTTTTTCCTTTAAGAAATTAGAATTAGTTGAAGTAGTTGAACTACTTCTTTAGTTTAGTTAACTAAAACTCAACCAACTTTTTAGTTAAGGGGGAAAAATAATAAATCATAATAAGGGTTACTGTTTTCAGATTTCTGTGGTGAGGAATTTCAAAATCATTTGCTGGAGAATCCACAGTTGGTGTCATTTTGTCATCGACGTTTCGAATCCGAATTGGGATTCATCATCATGACTAATCGTCAATTAGAGAGCTAGATGATCTTAGTCATTAATAGTGTATATGCAGGACAATAAATAAGATAACCAGGTCGGCTATATGTAACCCTAAATGCGGAGCTAATTAAAAACAAATTAATTATTAATAAATTTAAACGTAACTTTTAATAGTGAATAATATAAATAATTAAAGTTTTTTAATTAATATAAATAATTTAAAGTTTTAGGGTTAGAAGGAGTTTAATTTTATTATA
>ML781725.1:919235-966868 GCA_009831015.1 Picea engelmannii
TGTTTCTTATGTGCGAAATCATTTTCTTTGACAATTTGTCCGCATCCTGCATAGTTGTATCTTCCATGCTTTGTACAAGTTTTTTTCCTGGGACAATGAGTATTCAGTTTGTTTTCAATTGCTTTTTGGATAATTTATACAAATTCTTATTTTGTGTCTGTATATATGGATATTCATGTATGTTTCTTGGACATATGCAATTAGTTTGTGTGTTTCTTGTCTAATAGTATATGCTTCATCCATAGTGTAGGTGCTATTTTTTATTGGAGTTAGCTTTGGTGTTTTATTTAACGCCCTCACGATTCATCATTTTCAAATTTGTATGTGTTGATAGTTCTCTTTGAACTTCATTTTCATTTGAAGATGAAAATAACTTCATTTTTCAAAATATATTGCGATGCAATGCACAACTACCTACGTGAGAAGAATTTTACGTTGATGGTTTGTGTGCATCCCGCGTAACTATTTCTTCTGTGTTTTATACAGGTTTTTTCCTTGCACAGTGAACATGTTGTTAGAATAAAAACAAATGCGAAAAAAAATCACAGAAGATACACAATACAATAGAGACACAGATTTACATGGTTCACCTAGTGTGGCCTACGTCCACCAGAGAAATTGCAAGGTCCTGCCTTTATTATTATCCAACAAATGAAGGGATACAACCTACAACAAAACACACTATAACTTCCTCTTCTTTCTCTCACAGTCTCCTATCTCAGAATACAATATTATCTATGTTGCATAGCCGCAATACATTTTACTCTTAATAGTGGGTTGCCTTCTAGGGAAAAAAACCCTAACATAATTTCTACCGTCAGATCTGCGACCTTATAATGAATGGTCCAGATTTACAATGAAATTACAATATACATTTACAAGGAAATTTTTCCTTCGGGGGCTTCACCCTCGAACCCTCACCGAGGGCCCGCTTGCTCCCGAACCCCCCAGCCGGGGGGATAGCCCCCCCAGACCCCGCAGAGGGGGTACCCCCCCTCTGAACTCCCCTGCGTCGAAGAGTGTACATACTTCTGGGGTGTAAAGTCTTCATGGGGTATAAACACAACTGAAAAACACAAGACCTCTGAAACAGGAAGATAATCAGGCTCCACAACCAACACATGTGGTCTATTTTCAATTCCTATACATATAATTGATATCAATTCTGTGACATCTTTGCATTGCAGTTCTTTCGCACGTCAATGCTTGCAATAATTTTGCAATGAACATGTGCGGGAACTCAGTGCAATTGTGTCTTCCACATTTACATTTACATTTGAAGATGTAGAAAGCTGCATTTTTTCAAAAGATATGTCTTGATGTCAGGAATCTGATACAATTGTTGCAATACATAGGGTGCTAGTTCATATTGATATCATTGCAATGGATGTATATGTTTCTTGTCAAGGAAAAGAAAGAAATGATATATTTCTCCAGTTCGCAATTCAATGAAAGAGTAACAAAAATGGGAGGGAGACATGGAATGCATAAAATAAAGATTTTGCAAGGGCATATGAAAAAATACATTGAATATAAAAAGAAGATTCCTGTGTAGCAGATGTTCAATATTGCAATGTGTAATGTTCTTCTGCTTATGTGCAAAAACTTTTGATTTGGCGATTTTTTGACATCTCGCATAGCTATGTATTTTGTGCTTTGTACAATTTTTTTTCCCGGCACAGTGGACATTTGGTCTGTTTCCAATTCCTGTACAGAGAATTTTTACCAATTCTCTAGCATGCTTGCACTGTGGTGCTTTTTCACGTTGGCACTTGTAGTAGTTTTGGAACATTTTCCAAAATATATTGCGATGTGCAATGCACTATTACCTATGTGCGAATATGTTTTCTTTGACGTCTTGTGCACATCACACATAGTTGTTTCTTCTGTGCTTTGTACATGTTTTTTCCTTGCACAATGAACATTTGGACTGTTTTCAATTCTTGTGTGGATAATTGATATCAATTATGTGGCATCTATGTATTTCAATTATTTCACACATTGACGCTTGCAATACTTTTGCGATGAACATGTGTGAGAACTCGGTGAAACTATGTCTTTCACATTTTCATTTACATTTTAATATGTAGATAACTAGATTTTCTTGAAAGATATGTCTTGATGTCAGGAATTTGATTTTCTGAGGTACTATGAGGTTTCCCAACATGTCTGTCTTTGACCTCTTGTTGGGCTCTAAGTTTTATCTTCAAGACTTTCCTTTGCTGATGTTTTAGGACAACAAATAGTCAAGTACTTTCTGCTCATAGTTTTGATGGTTAAGTGTCCTTTTGAGGTGCCCTTACAAGTGTTTTACTATCCCAATGTTAGCACATTCAATATAATAAAAACAAATAACACTACCTCTAGATCTTTACAACTCTAAATGATGATTTACAATTCTAAGCATGCATGAAATGAACACAAATATTTTTGGTCAACATGACCCTGAATAAAACCCCTGGGGAAAACCAGTTTGGAATGGAAGTATATATACATGTGGAATACAACAATTACATGAAAATATGGACCTGATACAATAACATCTTGTCTCAATATGCAACACAAGTCCAAGAGTGAAAGATGCACCCAAACATGGTGTGCCCTCTTCAAATGTTTCTCTATCCACTGAAATGAAGCACCCTTTCTCCTGGAAGCTTTGGTGAAGAAACCCTTGCACAAAAACTAGCTGTTGTGTGCTACCTCTCCACTGAATCTGTCCTCAAATCAATTTGACCACTACAAGACCACCCTACTATAAGTGCACCCTCCTCCAAGCAAGAAAAACAACCACAAATAAACTGGTCCCTAAGCCTTCATGAGCCTTCCATGAAAGGAGACGCCCAATATGTCCTCTCCCAATGCTTCCATTCTCATCTCCTTTCCCTTCTCCAATCTCCTTTGGTGAACATACAAGTGAGAATGAGCCTCTCCTTTCCCTATGCACCCCTCTCAAGGAAACATAAGGAAACCTAAAAGATGGGTGGATGAGATCGTCTCATCCCATCTCTAATCAAGGGTTACTCTCCAAAAGAATCTCAACTCAAAACCCACTTTACTCAAGTTTCCATAGTTTTTCTTTATGTTCGTCAATTCACCCATAAAGTGAATTAATAGTCATTTTAGGCTAAAATGACCAAATTTCACTTTTGACTTAAATCTCATAAGTCAAAGTGAAATTAGACATAAGTACATGGTACATAGTATAAAGTATTTTCCACTTGTGTTTAGAGGCTCACAAACACAAATGGACCACTTTCCAAGGTACCCAAATCTCAACATTCCCTCTTATTGAGGAAAGTGCCCTTCATCTCCAATATCATCCATGTAATGGACATGGTTTCCTACTGGAAAATACTTAGTGAGTATGGATGTACCCTAATCAATGAAAGTAGTCTCTGACACATATCTTCTTAATTTGCGTGATCTATATATGGAAGTGCATATCCACCTATCTAATATCACCTAGATATTGGTATCATACCAAAGATCTCAACTTTGGTCTCCTACCAAGGATTTCTACCTCCTAGCATCTCACCAATGGTCACTACTCCTGGCATCTCACCAAGAGTCACTCTCTTGGCATCTCACCAAGAGTCTCCCCCTCTTGGTATCTCACCAAGCATATATGGATCTCGACATCTCACCAAGATCCTCAACTTGGCCTCTCACCAAGCGACTTCCACCTGAAGTGGATCCAGAATCTAATCTACCTGTCTTCGTAGCCAAGTGAGGCTCATGCCTCTGTGGTTCCCTACTACTCCTCCTTATCAATATTTGATTCTCTGAAGCCCCTGTACCAACCCTATGTATCAGAAACTATGAAACTGAAGTTGTCTCGGGTGGACCAATCACCCCTGATGATTCCGTCCATGAAAACTGAGTTTGAGCTCCCTCTGAATCACTACTATGAGTCAATAGGTCCTCCTCAACTCTGTCTCCCCACCTGATGATGGATGGTGTAACAATTGACAAAGAAGTAGATAATGCACACTCTTTCAAAAACTATGTATTGAACTCAAGATCCTTTGCTGTCGCTGCTGAATCATCCTTCTTCTTCTTCTTGGGACACTATCCTACATAGTGACCCATCTCTCCATAAGCAAAGAATCTCACTGTGCTCATGTCTCTCTCCTACCCACCACCACTCTGTTGTGGTTTGGCCCCTCCCTTGGGACCCTGTCTAGCACCTCTTCTAGTCTTCTTCTTTCCCTTAGTCCACAAAGAAAGGTCCTCATCACCTTGGGTAATCCACTATTGTCTTGAGGACTCTGAGGTGAGTCTCATTTCCTCCTAAACAAAATCACCCCAAAGTCTCTCCTAGGTAGGCATATCCTCCCGGGACACTATGCCTCAAACAAATGTACCTCGTGGTTTGGTAAATCTGTTTAAGGCTTTCCTCACCATAAATCCTGGATCCAATATCTCTCTGACGACTGCAAGATCATCTCTGATCTGAGTGAATCTTCCAAGAAATAATGTAACTGAATTAGAATCGAGCATCTTAATGCTCCTGATCCTGTCCTGTAGAACCATCTTCTGGTTCTGTTTTGGAATCTGGTAAATCTTGGATAGAGAATCCCACATCTAAAATGCATAGTCTTTACCAGTCAAATGTGGAATGATGTGGTCTCTCACCCCATCACAAATAATACTTTTCACCTTGTTCTTCTTCTTCCTGAACTCTGCCACCATGACGAGAGCAGTGACAGGAGGAACAACAATGTGAGCCTCAACTATATCCCATATTTTGAGGTCCTCTAAGACGAAAATGATCCTGGTCTTCCAAGGGGACCAATTGCTAGCTCCATCTAGTCTATCCTTTGCCTGCATCTAGGACACCAACATTATTTTCCAATAAATCTCACACTGATGCTAAAACAACATAAGAGTATTGCCTCACTCCTTTTAACATAGGTGTGAAAAGAGAGGTGTGAAAAAAGGAAGTAACACCACAACCTCACTCCTAGAAAATAGGTGTGAAAAGAGGTTGTAAAATACAACCTCACTCCTATCCACGCAGGTGTGATAAGAGGTTGTCCAAATCAACCTCACTCATATCCAAATATGTGTGAAAAGAGGATGAAAACACAAGTCCAAAACAATCCTACAGGCTGTCCAAAAAATCTTCCCACAAGCTGTCCACAAACATTGCCAACAAGGTGTCCAAAAATCTGCTAACAAGATGTCCCAAAACTGCCCTGAACTATCCAACAATTCTATCCACTCAATGCTAAAAAATAAACAAGTCTAAGCCACCATTGGCTCTGATACCATGTAGAATTTTTGAAGTACTATTAGGCTTCCCAATAGGTCTACCTTTGACCTCTTGTTGGGCTCTAAGTTTCATCTTCAAGACTGTCCTTTGTTGTTGTTTTAGGAAAACAAACAGTCAAGTACTTTCTGCTCACAATTTTGATGGTTATGTGTCCTTTTGAGGTTTTCTTGCAAGTGTTTTATCATCCCAATGTTAGCACATGAAATATACTCAAAACAAATAACACTACCTCTAGATCTTTACAACTCTAAATGCTGATTTACAATTCTAAGCATTAATGAAATGAACACAAGTATTTTTGGTCGACATGACCCTCGATAAACCCCCCCCGGGGAAAACCAGTTTGTAATGGAAGTATATATAAGTGTGGAATAGAAGGTGGAATACAACAAGTACATGAAACACATGAACTTTATACAATATCAACTTGTATCAATATGCAACACAAGTCCAAGAGTGAAATATGCGCCCAAGCATGGTGCACCCTCTTCAAATGTTGGTCTATCCACTGAAATGAAGCACCCTTGCTCCCTGAAGCTCTGGTGAAGAAACCCTTTCAAAAAAACTAGATGTTGTGTGCAACCTCTCCACTGAATCTTTCCTTAAAGGAATCTGACCACTGCAAGACCTCCCTTCTATAAGTGTGCCCTCCTCCAAGCAAGAACAACAACCACAAATAAACTTATCCATAAGCCTTCATGAGCGGTCCATGAAAGGAGGTTCCCAATATCTCCTCTCCCAATGCTTCCATTCTCATCTCCTTTCCTTTCTCCTAGCTCCTTTGGTGAACATACAAGTGAGAATGAGCCTCTCCTTGCCCTATGTGCCACTCTTAAGGAAACATAAGGAAACCTAAAATATGGGTGGATGAGATCCTCTCATCCCATCTCTAATCAAGGTTTGAGATATCTCCAAATAAATATCAACTCAAAACCCACTTTACTCAAGTTTCCATAGTTTCTCTTTATGTCCCTCAATTCACCCACAAAGTGAATTAATAATCATTTTAGGCTAAAATGACCAAATTTCACTTTTGACTTAAATCTCCTAAGTCAAAGTGAAATTATACATAAAGTACATGGTACATAGTACAAATTATTTCCCACTTGTGTTTATAGGCTCACAAACACAATGGGACCACTTTCCAAGGTACCCAAATCTCAACACAGTGAACATTTGGTCTGTTTTCAATTCCTCGTGCATAATTGATATCAATTATGTGGCATCTATGTATTGCAATTATTACACACATCGACGCTTGCAATACTTTTGTGATGAACAATTGCAAGAACTCTGTGCAACTATTTCTTTCACATTTTCATTTACATTTGAAGATGCAGATAACTAGATTTTCTCAAAAGATATGTCTTGATGTCATGAATCTGATGCAATTGTTGCAATAAATAGGGTGCTAGTTCATATTGATATCATTGCAATGCATGTATATGTTAGAATATAAAAAGAGGATTCCTTTGTAGCAAATGTTCAATATTACAATGTGCAATGCGATGATGCTTATGTGCAATTTGTTTTTCTTTGATGATTTGTTGGCATCTCGCATAGCAATGGATTTTGTGCTTTGTATAGTTTTTTTTCCTAGCACAATGGACATTTGGTTTGTTTCCAATTCCTATGTAGATAATTGTTACCAATATCTGACATGGTTGCACTGCGATGCTTTTTCACATTGACACTTGCGATAGTTATGGACCATGGAATTTTTTCCATGTTGTCCAGAGGATTTTGATATGCGCATATGTGGGTACTTGATGTAGTTATGTCTTCCACACCTCTGTTCTGCGCAAAGACACAACTATGCGAGATGCACACAAATATTCAAAGCAGATAAACCATATAACAATTTCATTTTCATATGTGGATATCAATACCTGTGCATTTGTGCACAACACACAACTATATATTCCACACTTCCGCATTTCGCACAGGTATGACAATTGCATAGGAAAAACCTAGTCTATTTTCAACACCCGTGCAACGAATCTATACAATTCACTGAAACACAGTGGACTACCGCACTTCCGCATTTCCAATACTTCTGATCAAGGATTTAAATTGCATTAGAACAACAAAAAAAATAGATTGTCGGAAGCCACATATTTCGCAATTGGGAATTTGCTAGAGGTTAGTTGACAGAGACATGGTGCCTGCACAATCAAGGGTTAGTATATTGTCAACACTTGTGCACAAAATTCATAGAACTCATCGCACCATCCTATCTAACTTTTAATACTTCAAACAATTTCCAAATGATGCTCTATTTGCAACCTATCCAAGAAAGCATAAATTGCATGTTAATTGATTTCACGTATATGTAAATCTAGGATTGGTAGCAATGCAGAGCAAGAAAAGTTATTATAGTTGCTATCAATTTGCATTTCTATTCGGTTGGTGATTGTATACAAGTTAATGAACCGAGACATAGGAATATGGATTGACTATTTAGAAATCCTGGCAGCCACCCTGTATTAACTTTTTCGTTTGCAAACCATGAAACAATTTGCAAAGGATGAAATAGATCACCTAGAACAAGAATTAAATATGGCATCTATCGTATCACATGTTCAAGGGTTTAAAATACATTGGAACAATTGAATAAAACAATTGACTGAACCATATTGAAAGAACAATCTAGAAACATATATGTTGTGTTCAGAAAGAACTGAAAAAAATAAATATATCCAGTATGGAAAGATTGTATAGTTCTTCTAGATTTGCAATAATTGAATTGAAGATAGAAAATTTTTCACAATGTCTAAAGTATATAAATCATAGTGAAACAACTCAATTGACTATGTGGAAATAATTTAACTGTAAAAATTCAACACAAGGACAACACAATATTAACAATGGTCAACAATCACTTTGGATCCAAAGTGCATACATAATGCAGATGTTATTGCTCATATGAGAACTACATAAATAACATCTATATACAATGTATATATTGTATGCATCTTCATTTAGATCATATGCACCACGACAATGTTTTTTTTAACTGTCTATGTGACATGTGGAGCCACACTATATTATTCAATGTAAATTTTCCATGCACTTAAAAATCGCATGGCATATAAACAATGTTTGGATTTTTTTTTTTGAAAACAGATTTCATATGTCATTTCTCTCAATCCAAAAAGCAGATCACGCGCAAGAAAATTGTAGATTGCATAGACATGTTGAAATGGAGTGGAATATGCATTTTCGAGTAGGTAGGTAGGAAGATATTTCAATACAAGTTACAACCTTATAACCCAATTCCTAAGTACATTAGCTAATCAAAATTAACTATAGATTATAAAAACAACGTGTACACAATTTTTGAAAAATAAATAAATCACATAACTCAGATTGCTTCAAGACCAAATGCAGTTACTTTGCACCAACCCTAAATCGTTGCCCTTTATTTCTAGATCTGAGAAAAATCAATGCCCCAAAAGTGATCGAGCCTTCCTCCATATTACCTATATTGTCACAAACAAGTGTAGAACTATTTCAAATGCAGACCCACCAAAGCATAGTAGCTCGCCAACATGTCTTTCCTTCACACAACGGTCGAAAATAGAGCAAGTATTTATTATGCCGGACAGAACCACAGAAATGTAGAACCACAGAGGTGCAAAACTATAAGTGCTAATGTGTAAAATAACCACAATGCAAGTATGCCAAAGAATTGGTAACAACTCTTTGCACAGGAATTGGAAACTGAGAAAATTTTGATTGTGCTAGGAAAAAAATCCTATACAAAGCACGAAATACATAGCTATGCGGGATGAAAATATCAATACCATATAGCAAATGAACCATATAACCGTTACACTTACATATGCAGATATCAATACCTATCCATTTCTTCACAACACATAGCTATATCTTCCGCACTTCCGCACTTCGCGCAAGTATGATAGTCATATAAGAAAATCCTATTCTATTTTCAATAACTATATCTTCTGCACTTCGCAAAGGTATCATGGTCATATAAGAAAATCCTAGTCTATTTTTAACACCAATGTGACGAATACATGAAAATCCATGGGAAACACCAGGGTTAATTTTAAGGATGGGAATTTATCTTAGAATGTAGAAAACTTGGTGAATCTTACTATTCCTTAATATGCAAAGTATTAAATGTTTGACGATATTTTTGTAAAAATATTCAAATTTCTAAAGATTTTATATAGTTTCTATAAAATTATTGCTATTTTTAAGGTAAAAAATTTTTATAATATAGAATTTGGGCGAATCACTTTTAGAAAAAATGGAAATTGGAAAATATTTTTTTGGTAAAAGCATGAAAAATTATCCCATGGCCTATATATATCTCCCAAATTTTCCATGGTTAGCACATAGGAAACTGAACACAAGGGCATGCTGGCATGGTGATCCAAAAGCCAAACATTGTTTGGAAACTCCAAAGCGTCAAGCAATATGATCCAATCAGATTGCATATGTACGGTTGATGTGTGAAGTTATGACAAGAGCATGTGGAAGAGCCCCATCAATAGTAAGATGAATTGTTGGTGTGATGCACAACATTAAAGCAACCTACATCTGAAGTGCAAGGTATTGTTGGTTGTGGAGCTTGATTATCTTCCTGATTTAGAGGTCCTTATTTTCAGCCCTGTTTATACCCCATGAATACTTTACACCCAAAAAGAATGTACACTCCTCCACACATGGGAGTATAAAGGGGGGTTGCCTTCTCTGCGGGGTTCAGGGGCAAGCATGCCTCCGAAGGAAAAATTTCCTTGTAAATGTATATTGTAATTTTATTGTAAATCTGGATCGTTCATTATAAGTTCGTAGATCTGACAGTAGAAGTTATGTTAGGGTTTGTTTACCTAGAAGGAAACCCTATTTTATGAGGGAAATGTATTGCGGCTATGTATCGTTATGAATATTCTATTATGAGAGAGGAGACTGTGAGAGAAAGAAGAGGAAATTACAACGGGTGTGTTGTAGGTTGTATCCTTTCATTTGATGGATAATAACAAAGGAAGGACCTGGAAATTTCTTTGGTGGACGTAGCCCACACTGGGTAAACCATGTATATCTGTGTCTCTATTGTATTGCGTATCTTCTTTGTTTTATTTCCACATTTTATTTTATTTTATTGATCCACAATCCTGTTTTTGTAACAGCTGGTATCAAAGTGAACGGTAACTCGTAGGAAAAGAGGGTTCCTGGTTTGAGTGGGAGTAATGGAGGAAGATGAAAAGTTTAGGGTCAAGAAATTTAATAGCCAAAACTACTAGTTATGGAAGATGCAGATGGAAGATTATTTATATCAGAAGGATATATTCCTACCATTGGTGAATAGAAAAGAAGCCAACAACCATGGAGGACAAAGAATGGGAGGTTCTTGACAAAAAAACACTAGAAACGATATGGTTGAGCTTGGCAGCGTCGATGGATTTCAATATTTCGAAGGAAAAGACAATGAAGGAGCTGATGGATGCATTGGATAAACTGTATGAAAAACCCTTGACGTCCAATAAGGTATTTCTAATGAAGAGATTATTTAATATGAAGATTTCAGAAGGTGGGTCTGTTGCAGATCATTTAAATGAATTTAATACGGCTAGTAATCAACTAAGTTCTATAAAAGTGGAATTTGATGATGAGGTCATGGATCTTATAATATTGTGCTCATTGCCAGAAAGTTGGAATGGTTTGGTCATGGCTATAAATAACTCTCTCTCTAGTTCAAACACTTTAAAATTTGATGATGTTTTTGGTGTTATCCTTAGTGAGGAAGTGCGATGGAAAAACACAAGTGATATATCAGGTAATGCGTTAAACATGGAGAACATGGGAAGAAAAAATGATAGAGGAAAGGGCTTATGGAATCGCGAAAATTCTAGGAAGGGTAGATCTAAATCCATATTTGGAAAGATAGAGTGTTGGAATTGTGGGAAGAAAGGACATCTGAAGAAAGACTGGAGAGCTCCAAAGAAACAAAGAGATGGATATCAAGAGAGAAATCGGGAAGCAAATGTAACATGTGATGTGTTACAAGATGCTTTGATTATTTATGTAGATAATATTTTTGAGTCTTAGGTAGTGTATTCAGGGGCTTCTTTTCATGCCACACCCCATAGGAAACATTTTATAGATTATGTTCAAGGTGATTTTGGACAGGTTCATTTTGGTGATGATGCACCATGCAAAATTGTTGGAATGGGAAAGATAAAAATAAAGAAAAACAATGGAAACCAATGGTTGTTGAAAGAGGTAAAACATGTTCCAGATCTAAGAAAAAATCTAATTTCAATAGGGAAGTTAGAAAGTGAAGGTTGTATGTCCATATTTACATATAAGGTGTGGAAGGTCACCAAAGGATCATTGGTGATAACAAAAGGAGAGAAGGTAGGTACATTGTATTTATGTACTAGTAATAATGGCTCTTCTATATCTTTATATTCTACAGGAGTGGATACAACATTGTGGCATCATAGGCTTGGACACATGAGTGAGAAGGGGATGCAAACACTTCACAAAATAAATATGTTTCCAAATATTAAACAAATTGATTTGGATTTCTGTGAGCATTGTGTTTATGGAAAAAATAAGAGAGTCGGAAAAGAAAAGAAATGTGAAAGGTTAGAGCTTGTGCATACAGATGTATGGGGGGAAACTCATGTATCATCTCTCGGTGGATCTCATTATTATGTTACTTTTATTGATGATGCAACTAGAAAAACTTGGGTTTATTGCATTCGACAAAAATTTGATGTTTTGATACTTTTAAGAAATGGAAATCTTTGGTTGAGAATGAGATAGGAAAAATGTTGAAGTGTCTCAGATCAGAAAATGGAGGTGAATATTGCAGCAAGAAGTTTGATGATTACTATTCATACCATGGGATTTGTAGAGAGAATATAGTTCCAAGAACACCACAATAAAATTGTGTGTTAGAAAGGATGACCATGACAATCATGGAGCGTGCAAGGAGTATGAGATTGCATGCTGGTTTGCCCTTACAGTTCTAGGAATATGTTGTAGATACTATTGTTTACTTACTAAACAAAGAACCTTCAAGCTCTTTGGATGGTATAATTCTAGAGGAGGCATGGACAAATAAAAAGGTAAACTATTCTTTTTTGAAGACTTTTGGTTGTGAATCATTTGTCCATATTGTAAAGAAAATAGAACAAAGCTTGAGGAAAAATCCAAGAAGTGTACCTTTATTAGATAAGATGGTAATGATTTTGGTTATCTCTTATGGGATTATGAAAATAACAAAATAATTAGGAGTAGATATGTTATATTCAATGAGTAGGTCATGTACAAAGATCAGTTGCAGGGAAAGAAACAGGAAAAAAAAAAACCAGAATACACAATGCTTGATGAGATTACTGAAAAATAAATTCCAATGGTACCAGAAAATCAAAATGTACAAAAAACAGGATCAACATGTACCTCAAACTCCTGCAAGTGTTGTTAGAATATCTACTAGGTTAATTAGACCCCCTGAATGATACTCTCCTTCATTGTATTATTTATTTTTGACTGATTTTGGTGAACCAAAATGTTATGAAGAGGCAATGCAGGTAGACACCAAAAAGAAGTGGGAGAAAGGCATGAAAGAGGAAATGGATTCCTTAGTAAATAAACTGACTTGGGACTTGGTTTAGTTTCCCATGGGAAAAAAATCATTTCAGATTAAATGTGTTTACAAGTTGAAGGAAGAAGATGGAGGAAAAAAACAGTACAAGGATAGACTTGTTGTAAAGGGTTTTGCACAAAATAAAGGTATAGATTTTGATGAAATATTTTATCCTGTTGTTAAAATGATTTCAATTAGGACTATTTTAAGTTTTTTGGTAGTAGAATATTTTCATCTTGAACAATTAGATGTAAAAAAACCTTTTCTCAATGGGGATTTGGAGGAAGAGATTTATATGCAACAACTATAGGGGTTTTTGTAGGAAAATCTCCCCGCGGACAGGTAGATTGCCTCAAAGAACTTGACCTTAACTCTAAGACAAAAAATGATTAACGTGGACACTGAATTCCTTTCAAATCTATACAAACTAACACATGAGAAGGAAGGAGAACAAAAGTACCTCTTTATCGACGTTTGTCCCTGCACGCTCCGAGTTGAGCTTCGGTCCTTTGCTCCTCGCTGAGTCCTGTAGACAAACAAGATACAACCACTTCCTACTCTATTGATATTAGCTTGAAAACAGATCTATCTATCAATGATAAGTTCATGTAACATCAGACACAAACTAGAAATAAACAGGCCAAGCATGTCATATTAATGAGAATAATGACAACAGTACTTACGATTGTAGATGCGAATGCGACAGCTTCGTCAAGTCCCCTTCGTCTAACCCTTGCTCGAAAGATCCAAAACCTAGATGACAACAACTTCACTGATCAATCTCCTTTGGATGACTGTGTGTTTCCTATGAGATCATAGGTTTCATACTAGCAATTATTTCCCCTTTTCACCATCATAGAGCTTGCTTATATAGGTTAAGAGGAGCTTAACCTATTGAGTTATATTTAGAACAAGTTGAGTAACTTCCTCCTTAGATCAGGGATCCTATGATGGAACCAAGAATTCGAATGCAACTTCCTTCTAAACTTGAAAGATCCTCCCCTTATTCTCCTCAACGGGCCAACTACTGCCTCAGATTAGGCAGCGCTCCCTTAAAAGGGGCATCAGAGCGCTGTAGCGCTCCCTAGGAAGCTTGAGGGAAGTGCCAGTGCTCCAAAGGTGGATAGCGCTCCTTCAAAGGGGAAGGAAAGTGTTATAACACTCCCTGAGGCCTTATAGGGGAGCGCCAACGCTCCTAAGACTGATGTAGGGGAGCGCTCTCCCTCAAAACCTTTGTTTAAGAGCTCTTCTCAGGTGTTAAGATTTCCTTGACTTCAGTTAATCAATTCCTCTTCTCCAAATAAAGTGTATGAGATGTTTTAAGTGCCTCCTTAGTGTCGTATTTATGGCAGTATGCTTTAACAACTTGCGACACTTGTGAACAACTTGCGACACTTGCGAAAGTTGTAAGGAAGATGCGACACTTACGACAATTGAGAGGAACATGCGAAACTTATCCAGTTGAGTAATTTTGACGTGTAACAGAATGCCCCCCAAAGTATGAAGTTAGAAGATGCGAACTAATAACTGAAATGCTTTGTAGACGTTCAAACAAGGGTATAGACTCGGAGAACCTGACGAAAGCTGCACACAAACATCCAACAAATATCATGACACATTTCAAAACCCAAGGAAGTCATACCTATGCTTGGGTGATCAAGACTTGCAAGATATGGCCGCTATAGAATACACTGCGGATCCATAATTGTATTGATAAGAAGGTATAGCCACTGAAGATACAATGTGGATCTATACTCTGATGACTCAGACTGACTGTAGCCACGAAGAATACACAGTGGATCTACGAGATGACAAGACATAGCCACGACCAATACAAAGTGGATCTATGTAACAATGTATGTGTTCTTTGTCCAATAGAAACTCCTTCACAGCCTGGGCAAAGCATATATCAAAGTGGTTACTCAACCCAGGGTCTTCTTACCAATCTCAATGTGGTACGATTCTAACCATGTGAATAGATGTCCTGATGTCGAACATGGCAGAAACCACTTGATTACCGGTCAATGGTGTGAACCATTAACAAGTGCGAGGGAAATCACCATTAATGTCAATGATTCCCAAGGTACCCTAGTACATTCTATCGAATGTGAATATATGAGCTGAGGTCGAACATCTGTGGAATCATTCGATCAGAGGTCAATGATGTAAACCTACTGTCGAATGTGAGGAGGCCTGCCATTGCGGCATGCAGGTCCCAAAGTACTAACTGGTTTCTAAGTCTAATTCCCGGATGATGTGTTTAAGTCGATAGGAATAGACTCGTCGAGGGAGGGCCTTGATGTATCCCCCATCAACGACACGAAACAAACATAGAGATGTAATTGGTAGATAAAATGGACATGGACTGACATAGGTTTTGAGGCAAGATATTTGGGATGGCTAACTCCAGAGATGGATAATTCCCTTGAACACTGAGGCACAACAACAAAACATGACGTGGACCAACACTTATGCAGTGGATACGGTGACTCACGTTGGGTGACCCAAAGGAGTGAAAGGGACTCAAAGGATTGGCTCAGTGTAGAGGTTCAGAGGATTATGATATGTGCAAATGACAAAGTGCCGTGTTCAAGGGTGACTCTAAGAAGTGCTAGATGATGTTCTCAAGAGACTGCTTCGCTTGCTCCTTTCAATTTTTTCCCCCATCCAGATAGATGAGTACCTCTTTTTGATTTAATGAGCTCGAGGAGGATAACACATTCTCGATATAACTCACCTTCAGTAAGTTCCTCTTCCTTTGTTTAACGAACCAGAAGAAGTAAGGGTTCGATCCCATGTGGGCCTGTCGATGTGTGCTTTAACGAGTCCAAAGACAGAAAACACGAAGGTTTTTCGGGATTATAGAGTTTGGAAAAACAATTAAAAGGGAACTCTCTCAGTTCCTTTTTCGCACAGTAGTCTAACGAGACCGAAAAAGAGATAAAATATCGCTCGAAAGACGCCCTTTCTGACCTTTTAACGAGTGTGAAAGGAAGCAAGGTCACTCGACAATCTTTTCATATTTAGAGAGTCTGAAAAGGGTTTAAAGAAGACTCCAGGGGGGTTCCTTTTTCGTGTGTTCGTGTATCCGTATGGGTCCAAAAAAGAGATAAAAGTTTACCCGGTTACGTTCTCATATTTTCGGGCTCGAGAATGAACTAAGACTATGCTCATAAGTGTGACAAGGTAAATCATCCGTCAGAACTGCCAGGAAACCTGCGATGTCAGAACTGCAAACCAGAGGTTTAGCGAAGCCATTATGTTGTTAGAGAAACCCAAAAATGGCTATACCTTGTAAAAATGAAAATTTATAAATAACAATACAATGAAAATTCCATTTACCATTTCATTTTGCACAAGGATTTTGGAGTAGTGGAGATTCTCGTTTTGAGGTGGATCTTGTTTTGTTCGCTGCCGGAGCTACGGTTCACCGTTTCTCTTTCCGTTTGGACCAGGTAGATGTCCATCTCTTATTCTTTCAAACACATGGTTTCACATTCATTATAATAGCATCATTTAATTTAAAATATGAAGCCCTAAATTGCCCAAAAAGACTAAAATTAGCCTCTTTTAAAAATGATGGAAAAAGGGGATTCTTTTTACAAAAACGTTTTAGAAAAGGGTGTCCAAGATGCCAACGCCTCAATAGCTGAATGGATGAGTCGTTTTTTGGCAAAAGAACCCATAAAAAATCTTCCCATACGCCCACGCAGCCACAAAGTCATTTTTTTTTTTTTTTTTAAAACGTCTTCATTGTTGTTTAATGAATGTTAAAAGGATAGGGAAGGGCGTGGTGATTGTAAAAGAGGGTGTGATCATTTTAAATGATGTGGGCATTTAGATTTCATGTTTTAAATTGTTTTTAAAAATTGCCGAAATTGCCAAAACGTGGGAATAATGAATTTCTTTATTTTTTTGTTCTGTAGGTAATTTCAGCGACCATGATCGAGTGGAAAGAAAGAGAACATGAGATGGATGACTTAGCCACCTTGCAGAGTACTCACACATGGGCCGCATTGTGAGCTTGTGTCTTACTAAAGTTCTTCAAATTGCAAAAAATGAAGAAAGAGATTTTATTGCTTGAGCATATGATCGGCCTATGGGATGTTGCAGAGAAAGGATTCTGAATTGGCACACAACTTTTAACCATTGAGTTAGAAGACGTTTATTTTTTGACTAGCCTCTCGAAAAGAGGGGTTCCCATATCTTTTTCTGGGTAGAGGGCGCTACCCGAGCAAGTGGACGTGTATCTGGCACGACACTGTATCCCAGGAGAAAGACTGGTAGGGGGTAGAATCCCTATCAAGGATATTCGAGAGCTGCTCCTCCGGTCTATACTATTTTCTATCACAAGCGTGACGGGAAGTACTAGCACGCATCTGGCATCAAGATTGCAGGTGTCTTATGGTGTTCAGTGTTTGGAACCAACACTGTTCAACTGGAGTGCAGGGTTCCTTCAAAATATGAAGGAACATGTTTCACGGTGCCGGACGGGACAAAAGAAGTTTGGTTATGGATCTTTTCTGGTCTCATTTTTTCTAGAGCGCACCCCCCAGATGCAGCCTCAGATAGCACTGGCGGTGCGACCAGTGGATGAACTGAGGATGGAGAGGTGGACTAGTCTGTCTCCAAGGCTAGTATCAGAGTCAGAGTTCAGTTTCACTGGCGATTTCTTTGCCTGGATGAGACGACAGTATCTCTGGATAGAGGACTTCCCTTATGCTGAGGTAGATTTTCACGGGTGCATGGATTTGATTTTGCCTACGGGGGAAGACTGGGATGTGTCAGGTAAGAGACTGAGCCATACCTTGTCTAGTTTTTGTTTTTTGAGTTTTTAATGTATATATATATTTTTGGGTATGTAGAAGAGTTTTAACAGATGTATTTTTTTCAACATGCAGACAAGGGAGTAGTGTGCCCGGTCGATATACCGGTACCAGGATGTCGCGGGGGAATTCCGGTTGCAGCAGATCCGACAGTGCCAGTGATAGGTCTCCGGGAGGTTGAGAGAAACCTCCAAGGCCTCACGATGGGTATTCCTCCTTTACGGAGGGGAGAAGTGCCTTTACATATATAGAGGCACACTGTGGGAGTACCAGAGAATATCAATTCTCTATTGAGGCGCGTAGTGCACGCGGTGATGTGTTACTCGCAGCAAAATGTAGTGCGGGGAGATTAGAGTCTCTCCAGTGATCATATTTTTGTATGCCTTGTCAGGCGACGTTGTATGGGTGGAAAGAACCAATATTTTGCTCTTCTACATACTTTTTTTTATGTAATCCAAACATTTCAGTCATGCCATATACATATATATATATATATATATATACAGTTTTGAGTTTTTACAATGCCAATGATTTGTACATGATGATGTCTGTGATGTGTTTTAATTTGCATGTAATGTACAATTTTGATTTCCTTAACTCTTATATGTGGGAAATATACCGATCCATGATATAATTAGCTAACGAATCCGAAACACTATTAAGTTCTCTTGGAATGTGTCTATATTCAATGTAATCGAACATTCATTCAAGACAGAGAACTTGTAAGTGGAGATGTAGCAGGATAGGACTACGGATAGCATAAATATGGTTGAGTTGATAGACCACGAGATGGGAGTCTAAGTAAATAATGATACGAGAGATACCTAGAGAGGAGGCTTGGGTCAACAGTCCAATGACAGCGTGATATTCTACCATATTGTTGGTTGCTGGTCCTAAGCAGATACCTCCTGAACTCACCACCTCGTCAAATTGGTAAATAACCCATGCTGCCGAAGCAATTTTCTGGGTATGTCGACTAGCGCCATCCACGAACCCAAAAAATATAGGAAAGGAAGACGTCATCTGCGCATGAAAACACAAGCACAGTCATGAGTGGCAAATGTAAAGACTCGAGCACGCGAAAGAAATAGACACACCAAACTAAAATACAATAATGTACAAAGTATAGATGCTAGGTGATCTAGGTATAGTACTTTTTAAGGTAAAGCCCGTTTCGGGGCTCTCCCAGAGAAATTCCATCATGATCAACTAGTTCATAAATGCCTCTGTGTAGAACACATTTCACGATGTAAGGACCGTGCCACATAGGTTCTAACTTTTCTGTCCCCAATTTATCATGAGCTTGGTCATAAACGAGGACTAAGTCTCCTTCTGTGAAAGTCCGAGGGTGGATGGATTTGTCGTATTGATTCTTAATTCGTTTTTGATCTGCCTCATTGACGAGAGCAACATCATGATGTGTTTCGTCCAGCTTGGATAAATACAAGAATCATTCTTCTTCAACAAAAGTATGGGGCAGGAGTTCTACTTTCAGTTTGAGTGATGGAATCTCACACTCAATTGGTAGGACGTCTTTAATGCCATATACCAACTGGAAAGGAGTAAATCCAGTTGAGGTTTTCACAGAAGTGCGATAGGCCTAGAGAGCGGAGAAAAGTTGTAAATGCCACGATGTCTTGTTTTTCCCTACCATGCGTTGGATCATGGTTTTTAGGACTTTGTTGATGGCGTCAACTTGTCCGTTAGCCTGAGGGTAGTAAGGGGATGAGTTTTCATGGCGAAAACCCAATTTGACATGTAATTCGCTCATCATATGGTTTTTGAAGTGTGCACCATGATCAGTGACAATGGCATGTGGTACGCCAAAACGAGTTATGATATGGTTGAAAAGAAACAGAGCTGCAGTACGACCATCATTCAGGAAGGTAGGCATAGCCTCAGCCCATTTGGTGAAGTAGTCGACGACGACGATGATGTAACCGTGCCCCCCGACTGAGGTAGGCTTACACTGCATGAAATCGATTCCCCACTTTGCAAAGGGGCCGATGTCGATAATGGGGTGCAACGCAATAGGGTGGGTGCATGCCTTCTTGTTAAAGACTTGGCAGGGTGGGAATTTTTTGACGGCCTCGATGCAATATTTGAAAATTGAGGGCCAAAAGTAGCTGGCACGTAGGATTTTTTGGGCTGTGGCCATCCCAGAAAGGTGACTGCCACAGGCACCAAGGTGACAATCGTTCAAAATGTGTTCAGCCTCCTCGTGAATCAGACATCGCTGAAGGATGGTGTCAATACCACGGTGATACAAGGTGTCGCCGATGATGAGATAACGACGAGAGTGGTGACGAATGCGTCGACGCTCTTCGCGAGAGATGTTGGGATGAAAATGTTGGGTTTGAAGGTAGAGGAGAATGTCTCCATACCAAGGATCAAAGGTGCTGATGAGGAAGAGAGATTCATCGGAGAGAGAATCTCTAGGTTCGATGTTTTCATCGGCACGAGGAAGAGCACAGATAAGCTCTGCAAACACCAGGGATTTTTTGGCTTTGGCTTTCATAAAATCAAGATCGAATTCTTGAAGAATGATGATCCATTTTGAATATTTTCCCCCAAGTACTTGACGCATCAAGACGTGGTACATGGGGTTGGAGTTTGCGATCACCGTGGTGGTGCGTAATAAGATGTAATAGCGAAATCTCTAGACAGCAATGGCGGCTGCCAGAGCCAGTTTCTCAACATGCGAATATCAGAGTTCGGGTCCAGATAGACTCTTTCTTAGATAATAAATCACATGTTCTTCGCCATTAGGTTCCTTCTGAACTAACACCATCGCAATAGTGGAAGTGGAGGCGGCCAAGTAAAGGATATAGTCCTTTGTGTACTCCGGAGGGTGTAACAAGGGAGCGTGGGTCAAGGCATGCTTGAGAGCATCGAATGACCATTTGGCAGTGTCATCCCAGATGAAAGGGATGTTTTTCTGCAGTAAACGCATAAATCCTTTAGTGATCTCAGCATAGTTGCAGATGAAACGGTGAAGAAAGTTTTATTTGCCTTGCAAACTTTGGAGTTGGGTCAAATTGGTAGGTGGGGGTAAGGCTAGAATGGCCTTGATCTTTAAGGGATCCACCCGGATCCCGTCTTTGGAGACAATGAAACTGAGGAGTCGACCGAATTCGACAGCGAAAATGCACCTGTGGGGGTTCAAGTGAATACGGTAGAACCGACATCGAAGAAAAATCCTCCGCAAGTGATCGATGTGATTGGATCGATTGGATGAGTGGGCGGGTAAATCTTCGAGGTAAGGCTCTGCGATATGCTTGATATCGTGAAAAGCGTACGACATGGCCCACTGGAAAGTAGCACCAGCATTTTTAAGGCCAAATGGTAACTTTCGATAGGTGAAATTCCCCCATGGGCAGATAAAGGCTGTCTTATGTTGATCAGCAGGTAAGATTTCAATATGGTTATACCCAAAAAAGCCATCTATGAAAAGAGAATATTACTCTCCCCGCGCAATTATCGATGATTTGGTCGATGAAGGGCATAGGGTACTTGTCCTTAGGACAAGCTTTGTTGAGATCTCGATAGTCCACACAAACACGGATGGTCCCTTGTCTTTTGGCAACCAGAAGAAGGTTGGAGACCCATTCCATCAAAGGGATGGGATAGATAAAGCCAGATTTTAGAATTTTTTCAACTTCTGCCTTTATAGCTGCGATTTTCTTGGGATGAACCGGGCGAAGCTTTTGTCGAACAGGTTTCGCGTCAGGGTAAGTTTTGATTTCGTGTACAACGATTGAAGGGTTGATCCCTGATATCTCCTCATAGCTCCATGCGAAGACATCGCAAAATTCCTTAAACAAAGCGGTATAAGAGACCACTTCCTCAGGTGTGCAATTAGCACCAAGGTTGATGTTTTCCATGACACCTTCTTTGATCGAAATGTCAATCACGATCGTAGTGGAGATGTTACCCATGTTCCCCTCAGAGAGAGTATCTTGTGTGAGGATGGGAGATTGCGGAGCATCGGTAACATCGGGAGGGAAGGCAGAGCGTATGTCTTGGTGAATTTCTTCCAAAGGCGGAAGAAAAGAGGATCGACGATGGTTATCATCCCAAGGTAGATCGTCAATGCTAAGCATTTCCATAATAGATTCCTCCGAAGGAAAAATTTGGGAAATGTAATCAACAACAGACGACAGGGAATCCAACCATGAGGGCACCGAGTAAGCATCGGGTGCCAATGAATGTGAATTGTTCAAAGAGGGAGAGGAAAATTGAATAGCTACGTATGCGGCCTCGGCTGGGCTAAGTGGCATAGTGTCACCGAGCACATCGAATTCCAAAGGACTAGGTACAATCCAAGGATCAGATGATTCCAAGGATTGATAAGGCATAGTCGAGATCATATTGACGACGACAATATGATGTGCGGTAGGTGGAAGTGGTGTAGGGAAAGTACCCATAAGGATAGAATCTTTCAATAAGCCAACACCAACGCTTTCATACATAACTGGGTGGTCTCCCAAAAAAGGAATGTTTTTGGTGGCAGGGATGCGAGCTTCGGGTGTACAGAAATCAAGCTGATCGACGGTGACAATTTTGCCTTGATGGGGGAATTGTACACATCGAAACACCAATGAGGCGATGACAGTCATAGCGTAGAACCAACTTCTTCTGAGTAATAGGTTGTAATCAAGGGGAGCATTGACCACCTCGACATCAACGGTAACATTTTTTCTGCCCAACTGAATGGTTAGGGATTGTAATAACCCATGGGGATGAAAACCTCGTCCATTGAAAGCACGTAAAATCGTAGGGGATTTGTTAAGGGCAGGTGATTTTAAGCCTTTCCAACAAGATAGAGACATGACACAGGTAGAGGCTCCCTCATCTAGGATAGTTCGGTGGATTTGTTGATTGTGAACAACAACATCGATTTGGAAAGCTAGCTGGTGGGAGAGTCGCGGTTGATGGTCATCCAGATTAAACGTGAGGTTGTTTGATGACGCAGGATCAAAAGCATCGATAGCAGCTAAGAGCGTTCTACGTTGGCTGGGACAGTGTTGTAGAACTTCCAAGGTGGACATAACACACGGGGCTTGGGCCAAATCTTCTACAATATTGTAATTTTGGGCAGCTCGTGAATTAGGATTGAAGGTAGATTTTCGGATGGTGCTCTTAGGAGGGCGTAATATAGAGTCGAACGAAGGTTTTTCAATCTGAAGTGGCTCGGATGGAGGGCTAACAGACGGAGGATTAACAAAGGATGGTAACAGGTCCGGCGAAGAACCGTTAGTAGTCTTCGACTTATCAGGTTTAACTGGCGTGTCATATGTCGTAGAGCGAGTGGCTAGATTAACCCCATTAAACATGTAAATGTGGGCACTTGTCGAGGCCTCATCATGGGGTTGGTTGGAACTGCCCCCTGGCGTGGGGGTTTGGGCAACCAAAGATTGCTGCTGTGGAAAAGGTTGAGTAATCACAGCGGGTTGTGAATTTCCCTTGAAAAGTTTGGCCACTTCATCGCGATGTGGGCAGTCTCGAGTGTAGTGATCGTCACCATAAATGAGACATGGGAATTTTGGTTTTCGTTGTGGTTGTTTTCCGGCAGCAGGGATTTGTGGTTGATTTTTGGGTTGTTCGTTTTTATTTTTTTTCTTTGGTTTATTTCTCGCTTTCTTTTTTCCCCCAAGTTGTTGTGAAGGGGTTTATTGGACTGCATTCACCTCAGAGACCTAAGTTTGAGGGGGGGTAGAAGAGGGTAGAGTCGGATTGGGAGCAGCCGTCGAAGCGGGCCACTGAATCGTTCTAGTCGACTGGGTGGTAGATCGGGTTTTGACGGAGACAATAACTCCATCCGCATGGGAAGCAGACGATGGTTTGGATGGATCGTTAGTGGCACGGGTAACGTTTGGTATCAACTTGTACAAAGTACCGGATTGTGAATAGACTAAGTCTAAGTACTGAGCTTGGGCGCTATCTTCTTCCTCGGTGACTACACCACCCATGGAAACATCACGAGCAATCTGGGGTAACAATGATTTAGTGAACCATTCCGCTAACAATTGGTCAGGAATGACCGCTTTGATTAGCCTTCATCGTCATCTCCATTCATGAATATGATCGGAGATATGTACGGAAGTTGTCTGACAAAGGGAGGTTAATAGTTCAGTACCCGTCTCGTATCGAATGGGCAGTTGGAAGTGTGTGAGGAAGGACACGACGAGGGAGTTGAAATCGTGAAAAGATGCGCGTGGTAGTTCAATATACCATTTTGCTGCGGAACCCGTAAGCGTTTGTTGGAAAAGACACAAAGGTATAGAATTGTCCATGAGGGAGTTGGATGAACACCACAAATGGAAAGTCATCACGTGGTTGTTTGGGTCTTCTCCAGACTTTTCGTCGAATTTTGGGATATCAGAAGGAAGTTTAGCTGGAATAGCTGGCCAAACCGGAGAATGATAAATAGGGTCATTCGTTAACCGAGACAAGTTTGGAAGATCCAGAGTAGCTAGAAAAGGTAGTTGTCGGTTAACCTGTGGGTAATGTTGGTGTGGCAGAGGGACACCAGTAGGGCCCATTACTGGGTTATGTGGATAATTATAACTAGTGGGCCCTCTTGTATGAGGTTGGTTTTGACCAGAGTACATAGGATTTGAGGTGTTTTGAGAAGCATGTATGAGCAAAGGATAACTGGATAGGTTTTACAGGTTATAGGTTGGGTTTGGCATTTGTCCATAAGGAGGTTGTTGCGGAGTCTGAGAATTTTGTCTTGCCGAGAACTGTGGGTTTCCTAGAAAAGGGACGTTCCACAGATTAGGTGTGGCAGACACATTTTGTCCGTGTGGTTGATGGTAGACTCCAGATTGAGGCTTCCCCCCAGCATGAGGGTTCCCCCCAAATGAAATTTTTCCTCCGATGGGAGGATGCCCCCCAACTTGAGGGAGAGTTCCTAGAATTTGAAAACCAGACGTAAATGACTGACCGGGGTTGCCGAGCAGATTAGGACCACCAAGATCGGTCCCTCCAGGTTGTTGGATGGGTATGGAACTTCCCAGTACAACTTGGGTAGCAGAAGTAGTGGGGGTATTCAATTCTCTGTACCCAAAAGGGAGTGATGATGTAGGTCTTGGTGTTACAGGTGTGTCAATCGCAGCTTGGTTGACCACCGCATTACCAGCGGGAATAGTCGGGATGTGAGGGACTATCGTAGAATGGGCCGTCTGGAGGGGGAGAGTAGACCTTGGGCCAATGGATGATGTGCTTGGACCAATGGGCGGTGTAGCCGTGAAAATGGTGGTATCGGTAAAATGGTTTAGGGGTACCGTGTAAGAAATGGGTGCGTCAACACCCATCCCTATTCCATAAAGATCTCGCACCATGCACGGTGGACTTCGAACAATGTATGCGGTCCAAAAAGGGTCATCGGCTAAAGGGTTTTGATGAGACCCAACCAGAATGTCAGAAGGATTGACGACAACAAATTCACCAGCGGGATTCAGTTGGAGGACACGTCATTCATATCCCTCCGGAATGCGGAAAGCTTCCGGAGACTCTGAAACAATTCGAAAATTCTCCAAAGGAGTGGGAACTTCTTCCTGGGAAGTTGTAGTATTTTGAACCTCGCTATGTTGAGGAGATTCCTTCGTAGAATGAGGGGGTAAAGGGGTGTTTCCGTCAATATTTTCTGGAGGAAGTCCTTGTAGCCTCCGCGAACGGTGTGGAGGGTCGATGTTGGTGAAGAAGAGTAGGTGAAAAAAATCTATGTCCAACTACCAAAAAGAAACATCATACACTAATAGGAATCTAAGAATCACAACCAAGCAAACAAGACCTTCTTTTGATGACCGTACTAGTTGGTGATGAAATCCAACGTCGCGTGATCAAGTCCAGAAGGGGCGGGGATAGGGTGGAATAGTTACAATGGCGACCTGCTTAACGGACTTACGCCTTGGTGCAAGATTCCACGCAGTAATTGTGGATTTACCCTCCAAGGAGACCGAGTGAGTTTGACCAATGTCTGCTCCAGGTATAGTGAGAATTCCCTTCACTGTCACCTTGTGTAAGACCCTAAATATTATGGCCACTAAGGTTACCAATTTGCAGTCAGCCCCTGGGCGAGAACATTCGACAGTACGATCCAAACGTACGGGCAGGGTATCGAGCTCGAAATCAACTAAAAGACTTCCATGCAATAATTGTGGATTTACCTCAAAGTGATCCCCATAATACGATCTGACCACCATAATCAGTTGAACCACGGAGGGATAATCTCCGTAACTCACCCGAATGCGACCTTGTGCGTAACCCCTGTGTGAGAGGGGGATCCCAGGCAGACTTATACGATGATTGGATTTGACTCTCCCTAACTCAGGATGCTACTGTTTGTTTTGGAAACTTTGGAGAGTTATGCTCACAACCTAACCCAAAGTACTAAGCCTAGTCTACTATGGGTGGAGGATCCTAGAAAAGAAAAAGTTCTAAATAATTTTTAATTAGCGTTGATTTTATAGTTGTTCTTTACACAAAAAGGGGTGCATGGAAGTGAAACAAATGGAATTATGAATCAGTCCCAAAAATGCATCAAATATGATAAGAAGTCATTTCTTTTCGATGAACATCTATCTAAGGGAGAGAGAGAGAGTTCTTTTCACTAACAAGCACTAATAAGGAGTATCCTCAAACAAATTTTCTTCAATCAAATCCTGATGTGATGCTAAACTTTTGAGATGCCTTCTAACATGCACAATCAATCATGAAGATGATTTTTATTGTTTGCATATGAATAATGATTAATTCAACACAATGCTCATCTTTGCTAATTATCTTCTTGGATGAATGAAAATCAGACCAACAGAAGCAATAATCATACAAACAATACACCCTCTCATTGTGATCAAAACAAGAAGTGAAAGAAAAGAAACAATCAAAGAGAAATCAAACTTCACACCCAAAAGAAAAAGTTGAAGAACAATGATCTTAACTAAAACCAAATGAAAAGATATGTAGACCTTTGATGACCTTCACCAATGTTTTTCGTTCAGTCGACGAGGAGAGAAAGACAATGCATGGGTTTCAAACTCCAAATGGCAGAAAAACTCAACAACAATAGTGAAGAAGGCTACAAAATCCAAACAACAAGATGTTTGTTCTTCAAGAAAAAGACAGATGTCAAAGCTGGAAAGAAGAAGGATCGACTCACAAGGTTAACCAGCAAGAGAGACACAGAGGAAAAACCCTGAAAAAACAATTCTGGAAGGTTTATTGGCCAAAGGAGGGCTGGCGCTCTATTGTCAAGGACAAGGAGAATTATAGCACTTTGTGTGAGGCTATTAGGGAGCACTGACGCTCTGTGAACACAGGGACAGGGGCACCAGGTTCAATAAACTCCCAAAGGTGTCAAAAATCCAAAAATTGTAATTCAATCTCGACAATTAGGCTGAGTATGATGGGGTAGGGAGCCAATCAACTCATGAAACCAATCAAAAGAGGAGCGAACCAAGTCTGAAACAATAAAGGGGTAGAACAAGGTCAATGAGGAGAAATCAAAACAAGAAGTTTCGATTTGAGGCTATCTCCCCAGCGGAGTCGCCAGTTTCTGTTGTAGGAAAATCTTCCTGCGGACAGGTAGATTGCCTCAAAGAGCTTGACCTTAACTCTAAGACAGAAAATGCTTAACGTGGAAATTGAATTCCTTTCAAATCTATACAAACTAACACATGAGAAGGAAGGAGAACATAAGTACCTCTTTATCGATGTTTGTCCCTGCACGCTCCGAGTTGAGCTCCGGTCCTTTGCTCCTCGCCGAGTCCTGTAGACAAACAAGATACGACCACTTCCTACTCTATTGATATTAGCTTGAAAACATATCTATCTATCAATGATAAGTTCATGTAACATCGGACACAAACTAGAAAGAAACAGGCCAAGCGTGTCATATTAATAAGAATAACAACAACAGTACTTACAATCGTAGATGCAAATGCGACAGCTTCGTCAAGTCCCTTCATCTAACCCTTGCTCGAAATATACACAACCTGGATGACAGTAGCTTCACTGATCACTCTTCTTTGGCTGACTGTGTGTTTCCTATGAGATCATAGGTTTCATACTAGCAATTCTTTCCCCTTTTCACCATCATAGAACTTGCTTATATAGGTTAAGAGGGGCTTAACCTCTTGAGTTATATTTAGAAAAAGTTGAGGAACTTCCTCCTTAGATCAGGGATCCTCTGATGGAACCAAGAATTCGAATGCAACTGCCTTCTAAACTTGAAATATCCTCCCCTTATTCTCCTAAATGGGCCAACTACTGCCTCGGATTAGGCAACGCTCCCTTAAAAGGGGCATCAAAGCGCTGTATCTCTCCCTAGGAAGCTTGAGGGAAGCGCCAGCGCTCCAAAGGTGGATAACGCTCCTTCATAGGGGCAGGCAAGAGTTATAACGCTCCCTGAGGCCTTATAGGGGAGCGCCAATGCTCCTAAGGCTGATGTAGGGGAGTGCTCTCCCTCAGAACCTTTGTTTAAGAGCTCTTCTCAGGTGTTAAGAGTTCCTTGACTTCAATTAATCAATTCCTCTTCTCCAAATCAAGTGTATGAGATGTTTTAAGTGCCTCCTTAGTGTCGTTGTTATGGCAGTATACTTGAACAACTTGCGACACTTGTGAACAACTTGCGACACTTGCGAAAGTTGTAAGGAAGATGCGACACTTAGGACAATTGAGAGGAACATGCGACACTTATCCAGTTGAGTAATTTTGACGTGTAACAAGGGTATGAGGTTAAAGGGAAGGAAAATTTGGTATGTAGGTTGAAGAAGAGATTCTATGGTCTAAATAAAGCTCCAAGGAAATGGTATTTGAAGTTTGATAGGTTTATGACAGAGCAAGGTTATAGCAGATGGCATTCTGATCACTATGTTTATTTTAAAAGTCTAGAAAATGGAAGCGATATTATCTTGCTATTGTATGTAGATGGCATGCTTGGTGTAGGGTCTAATATGAATGATATAAATGTGCTCAAGAATAAATTAGCTAATTCATTTGCAATGAAGGATTTGGGTGATGCAAAGAAAATCCTTTGTATGAGAATAACAAGAGAAAAAAAAAATCGCAAATTGACATTGTCTCAGGGTGAGTACATAGAGAAGGTGATGGTGAGGTTTAGAATGTAGAATGAAAAAACAATTAGTACACCTTTGGCTGGCCATTTCAAATTAACTAAGGAAATGTGTCCCAATCCATAGGAGGAGATATAATAATTGGCAGCTTGATGTATGCGATGGTTTACACAAGACCAAATATTGCTCATGCAGTGGGAGTTGTGAGTAGGTATATGAACAATGCAGGTAAAGACCATTGGGAGGCAGTAAAGTGGATTCTCAAGTCTTTGAGAGGTACTTCTACTCACGCGTTATGTTTTGGAGGTTCAAACACTGTTCTACAGGGATATGTTGATTCAGATATGGTAGGTGATAAAGATAGCAGGAGAAGCACCACATGGTATGTTTTTACTGTAGGTGGAACAATAGTAAGTTGGATTTCGAAACTGCAAAAGGTTGTTGCAATTTCAACAAAAAAAGCATAGTATGTTTCTACTACATAGGCTAGTAAATAAATGATTTGGTTACAAAGGTTTATGGAGGAATTAGGAGAGAAGAAAGAGAATAGCAAGTTGTACTGTGACAGTGAGAGTGCCATTCATATTGCAAATAACTACGCCTTCCATTCGAAGACTAAACATATGTAGATCATGTATCATTTCATATGATCTGTCTTGGAAGATGGAAATTTGAAGTTGGAAAAGATACACACTAGCCAGAATCCTGCAGACATGTTAACAAAGGGAGTAACCAGGGAGGAACTGAGTTCCTTCTCAGTTTCATTTGGTCTTCAAGAATGAAGATGATAAATTTTCCAGGTCCAAGAAGGATCATACTCAAAGATATAGAACAAAAGTGGAGTTGTTGAGATCAGTCTCCAAGTGGGATATTGTTGGTTGTAGAGCCTGATTATCTTGTTGGTTGGGGTCCGGGGGCAAGAAGGCCCTCGAAGGAAAAAATTCCTTGTAAATGTATATTGTAATTTCATTGTAAATATGGACCATTCATTATAAGGTTGCGGATTTGATATTAGAAGCTATGTTAGGGTTTTTTTTCCCTAGACGTTATGTATTACGGCCATGTATTGTTGTGAATATTGTATTCTGAGAGAGGAGACTGTGAGAGAAAGAAGAATAAGTTACAACGGGTGTGCTGTAGGTTGTTTTGGTCCTAAAATCTACACCTGACTGGTAAAGGGCAGAGCTAGGCCACCTCATGTTTAGAATGGTTGATTTTTTAATTTTTGTTGGTCAGTTAGAGGGTTGGTTCTACCAAGACAAGAGCATGTTTAGGTTGGAAAAATGATAAGGATGAGGGTCCTCCTTGGCTGGTGGCACACTAATGACAAACAAGTAAAATAATTAAAACAAAGGGAAACAATAAACCACTCAATGAATGATCCGTTGCAAGAAGTTTAATACTTAAAATATCATCTCAAGACATTAAACATGTATAAAAAACACAATTACTCCATCAGGTTGCGATAAAAACAAATCTTTACCAAGCATTAGTTGTTTTCACAGATTGCATATCAATAAATACTAGTTATACAATAGCCGAAGGAAATGAAATGTACTTTGCAAAAATAAAAAACTGCATTCAAGATAAGATAAAAATGAATGAAGATTTGAATGAAACACTCTCATCAAGAATATATTCACTAGGTAGAGAGATTTAATCCATGCATAAAACAGGTCCAACCAGTCTTATGTATTTCTATCCTTTCCCCCAAAACCCCCTTTTCTCAAAACATACAAAAACTGCATATTTATCAGAGTTGCAGAGGCTCTCATCCATCTGGGATTGAGACTTAACTCTACATTAACAATTGTAGAACAAATTATTAACTTGAATAAAACACTGTTGGAGTACAACAATGTATACTTCACACTTGACTTGATCAAATAGAGTGGTTCTTATCACACATAGAAGACCATTTATTATGCTTTAACCAAAAAGCATCTTGAACTGAATAATTGAAAACTAACACTAGCGATGAAATTGGACTGATGCACATGCTGGAGTGAACTAATATCTGACATAAATGGTTAAGAGTGACATAAATGAGTTTTGTATCGGTCATGGCATGCACATTCATTGCTGGAGGCCACTGGAGACAACTTGAAGTGTGTCCATGTCTTTTCCCCGTTCCTGTTTTGGTGCCCCTTTTCAAACCTTTCAAATATGAAATAAATGTGGGTGAGCCACTTTGGAAACTCAACATTCAAAGGTTTCAGAGCGAAGAGGAGGCATATCCTCTAGAGGATAGAACCCTCAAAGTCGTTATCCAATACTAATCACTTATTAACCTGAGATTACCTTTAACCTTCATCGTTACGAGACTTCAGGACTCCAGATCTTTAGGGTTTGGGATTTTATGAATGTTGTTCTTGGAAATCCCCCGAAGGATTATCTCCCAAATCTGATGTGGCGTCCTGATGCCATATCGCTGACATGTCATGGAAATAAGGGTGACACCTATCACTCAAAAAAACACGGATGATAGAACCAAATGTGCCTGAAATAAGTGCCACATGTCTCAATAGATGAGTGCCATGTGTTAGCGCCAGATGAATGCCACGTGTCTCTGAATCTTGAGGGTTCGAGAGATTCTGAGTGAAAAGTATGAACATCTACAGGATGGTTGAATTCCCAGAGTGACGTGGTGACATGACATCATATAATCACGTGATTGCGGAAGTTGTCGAGGGTGGTTTGGATCCATACCGCTCCGACTCCCACAATCCACCACCAATTACTACGTACCTCTCTAGCTATACCATGGTTTCAATTGCGAGACCGCTCTAGGATGTTAACGTTTGAGCATGTTTTGTGCCCGCAATGAAGTGTGGTCATCGATCGTGTTGTAATCTGCGATTTGGGTAACCCTTCTATTTTAGCGCCCCTGCTAAAGTTCTATCCATCTGATATATTAGAACTCCCCTATGCATATTTAGCGATGACTCAAATTACTTTGGAGTTTGGGAGATTTTGAATGCAGAGCATGAATACCACTCAGAGGACGATCTCCTGAATCTGACGTGGTGGCCTAATGTCATTTGTCCTCGGCAGATGAGTATCGCGTGCATAGACACTTCGACACTTTGGGGCTTCTGTCTAGTCATTAAGCCTTGTGTGAATTTGAAAATCTAAATGCACGAGAGTCATTAATCTGAACTGTACCTTTGATCTCCACCGTTGAAAATTGAACCTGTCTTTTCGCACAATTTGAGCCCAAAATTGACTGCTTTTGAATGTTACGTTCTTCTTTTGGATGTTTCCTATGTAAACAAAGGACTTGGTTGACCTACTGTAAGCTTAATTAATGGAAAACAATATGACACATAATTCTAACTCAAATTAGACATGCAATTGCCTTTCAAGGAAAACAGAAATAATTCTACGCAAATAAACAATCAAGCAAGTCAATGAGGAAAAACAAGTCATTAAACAAATGAGAAACTAACTTGACCAAATTGAAGAGAAAATATTTCATGAAGGCATAGAGAAATGAGAGAGGAGAGGCAAGGGTCAATACCTAGGTTACAACATTGGCTCCAACCAGGGATATCACTTCCCTGTGAGGTGCTAAGAACATCAGATCACTTCCTTAGAATTAAATAACTTCTCTTACCTCCTTTCTCCTACCTCTGTTTCTGTCTGCCAGCCATGTATCCCTACCAATGTTATCTCAACCATGCATCTATGGAGTTCAAAACAGTACCTACACCTCAGTGCCTTGTTGGGATATGGAGTTTGTATTCAATATTAAACTTAAAACTTCAACTACACCCCAATGCCTTTGTTGGGCTATGGAGTCTCTTATTCAAACAAGCTACAAAAAATAAACAAACTGAAAAACAATCTGCGAACTAAAAATTAAATGCTTGAACTACGAGCTTATTCTCCTACTACCTACTCTATTCAGTTGAAAACCAACTCAATCATGTGTAATTCCATTTCCAATGAAACCAAGAAACCATTTGACTGAGAAAAATAACTCCATGCATGTCACTGTTTAAAATAATCCAAATAGGGTATAACAAATGCAACAAAAGGAATCTGGTTATTACGGTTGCAAACGATGATCATGCTAAAAATTACAACCTTTGGTATTTTGGAAAAATAAGAATCCATCCAACTTGTTATTAGATCTTGAAACTCGTGGAAATCCTCCAACTGGTTAAGAAGACAAAGTTGTTATTGTATGAGATCTGCATTATTGATAAGATTATACTCTTCATGTTCTGATTGAAACAACTCATTAAGATCATACGCTTCAAAAGCATTAAGGGAAAAAAATACTCTTGATGCTACTCATCTGGTTGTTCAAACTAAAAGAGTATGTCTTCTTCATGACTGGTTTTTTTCCGTTCTTGTTCCAGAAGGCCATTTTCAGACTTATAGATTTCTTATTGCTCAATGATTTTTGGGGAATGCAGATCCATATATACTATAAAATCATATTTGAAATGTGGATTTGGTAGCTCCTCTTCATAACTAGTAAATGGAGTTTGTTCAAATTCAAATATATCACAAACAGGTGCTAAATCTTCATGAAATTTTTTAGCAACAAATTGATCACAGTCACGACTATCGTTAGCTACATCAAGAACACAAAGCTGAAAAACATTTTGTTGGAAATTCAAACTGAATAAGGATTTAACGTAAACATTTATTGCCTTCTCATCATCATTTTTAGTTTTAAAAGAATGTTGAAAGTCATCATGCAGTATAATAGAATTGGAAGAAGATACAACTGATAATGAATCTTCTTCCTCTTCCACAACATTATCACCCGCTTCATCTATACTTCTAAAATAACTAATAATGGACTGTTGAATATAAGATTCAAATTCTTCACAACAATTTTCACAAAGTAAATCAACTGGAAAAAACCTTTTACAATGATCACTAAATGTTGCATGGAGTTGTTTCAGGGAATATATGCTAGCAGGAGGCAAGGATCGACACCATTCACGAGAATCTACCTCTAATGAGTACATGAACATATTCATTAATAAATTCTCATGACATATACCCAACTGGTTCATGACTTCATGGAAATCAAGAAAATGATCTGCATGGTTATCATCTTTATTTTCTCTAAATATGGGCAAGTAATCACCCCATTCATCTATATTAGGAACAATATTTGGAAAACCAGGAACAACAGAGAAATTAAAAGGAGAAAAACTCCGAGCCATGCTGGCTTCCATATGAAAATATGACTTCTTAAAAATGTGGAGTCGCCACTGGATTCGTTAACCATGGAGTATCCAGGTGAATTATCTGCAGTCTAAATGTGTCTGGTATTTTTTCACCATCAAATATCAGAACTGATCGTTTTCGTTCTCCCAGGGAAATATATTTCATTACTCCATTCCGCGACAACGACACCAGAAGATGTTGGTTGATTTTGTAATTTTTGTTGGTCAGTTAGAGGGTTGGTTCTACCAAGACAAGAGCATGGTTGGGTTGGAAAAATGATAAGGATGAGGGTCCTCCTTGGATGGTGGCACACTAATATCAAACAAGTGAAATAAAAAAAAAAGTGAAACAACAAACCACTCAATGAATAATCTGCTGCAAGAAGTTTAATACTTAAAATATCATCTCAAGACATTAAACATGTATCAAAAACACAATTAATCCCTTAGGTTGTGATAAAAAATATTATTTACAAAGCATTCGCTGTTTTCACAGGTTGCATATCAATAAAGATAGGTTATACAATAGCCAAAGGAAATGAAATGTACTTTGCACAAATAAAAAACTGCATTCAAGATAAGATAAAAACACATGAATATTTCAATGAAACACTGTCATCAAGAGTATATTCACCAGGTAGAGAGATTTAATCCATGCATAGAATGAGTCCAACCAGTCTGATGTATTGCTATCCTTTCCCCAATAACCCCCTTTTCTCAAAAAATACAAAAATTGCATATTTATCAGAGTTGCAGAGGCTCTCGTCCATTTGGGACTGAGACTTATCTCTACATTAAAAATTGTATAACACTATTGGAGTAAAAAAATGTATACTTCATAGTTGACTTGATCAAATAGAGTGGTTCTTATCACACATATAAGACCACTTATTATGCCTTAAATTAAAAAGCATCTTGAACTAAATAATTGAAAATTGACACTAGCGATGAAATTGGACTGATGCACGCATTGGAGCGAACTAATATATGAAAGAAATGGTCAAGAGTGACATAACTAAGTTCTGTATCGGTTATGGCATGCACACACATTGTTGGAGGCCACTGGAGACAACTGGAAGCCTGTCCGTGTCTTTTCCCCATTCCTGGTTTGGCGCCCCTTTTCAAACCTTTCAAATATGCAAGAAATATGGGTGAGCCACTTTAGAAACTCGACATTCGAAGGTTTTAGAGCGTAGAGGAGGCATATCCTCCAGAGGACAGAACACCCAAAGTCATTATCCAATAATAATCACTTATTAACCCGATATTACCTTTAACCTTCATCGTTACGGGACTTCGAGACTTTGACTCTTTGAAGTTTAGGAGTTTATGAATGTTGTGCTTGGAAATCCCCCGAAGGACGATCTCCCGAATCTGACGTGGCGACCTGATGTCATATCGTTGACGTGTCATGGAAAGAAGGGTGACACATGTCACTCAAAAAATCATGGATAACAGACCCAAATGTGCCTGAAATGAGTGCCACATGTCTCAATAGATGAGAAACACATGTCAACGCCAGATGAATGCCACGTGTCTCTAGCTCTTTGAGGTTCAGGAGCTTCTGAGTGCAAAGTATGAAAATATATAGGATGGTCAAACTCTCGGAGTGATTTGGTGACCTGATGCCATATAAGCACATGATTATGGAAGTTGTCGAGGGTGGTTTGGATCCATACCACTCCTACTCTCGCAATCCACCACCAATTTCCATGCACCTCTCTAGCTATATCATGGTTTCAATTGCGGGACTACTCTAGGATGTTAACATTTTAGTTTTCCATCCCCACAATGAAGTAACCTTGTTGCAATCTGCGATCTAGGTAACCCTGCTATTTTAGTGCCCCTGCTAAATTTCTATCCATATTCTAAATTAGAACTCCCCTAGACATATTTAGAAATGGCACAAATTACTTCAGAGTTTGGAAGATTTTGAAATCAGAGCATGAATTCCACCCGGAGAACGATCTCCTGAATCTGACGCGGTGGCCTGACATCATGTGTCCTTGGCGGATGAGTGCCACGTGATTCAACACTTTGACACTTCAACACTTCGGGGCTTCTGTCTCGTCATTAATCCTTACGTGAATTTGAAACTCTAAATGCACGAGAGCCGTTAATCTAAACTGTACCTTGGATCTCCACCGTTGAAAATTGAACCTATCCGTTCCCACAATCTGAGCCTGAAATTGACTGCTTTTGAATGCTTCGTTCTTCTTTTGGATGTTTTCTGTGTAAACAAAGGACTTGGTTGACCTGCTGTAAGCTTAATTAATGGAAAACAAGATGAAAAGTAATTCGAACTCAAACCAGACATGCAATTATCTTTCAAGGAAAACATAAATAATTCTGTGAAAAGAAACAGTCAAGCAAGTCAATGAGGAAACAAAAGTCATTAAACAAAATGGGAAACTAACTTGACCAACTTTAAGAGAAAATATTTCATGAAGGCATAGGGAAATGAGAGAGGAGAGGCAGTGGTACAAGTTTTATCCCTTCATTTGTTGGATAATAATAAAGGAAGGACCTGAAAATTTCTCTGGTGGACGTAGCCCAGACTGGTGAACCACGTATATCTGTGTCTCTATTGAATTGTGTATATTATTTGTTTTATTTCCTCATTTGTTTTATTTTATTGCTCTGCGATCCTGTTTTTATAACAAATATCACCGAAGGAACACTGGTGCATGGAGTTGGAGAGAAAACAAAAACAAGTCAGAAAAAATTCCCAGTTGTCTTCTCAACTATTTATACGACTTACCGAGACCATAATATTCGCACCCAACCCTCATTTCTATACGAATACAACTCCCATCCCCTGTCATTGAAGAAACACAAACAACCATTCAACCATCACATCCATTTATCCCAGGGATTCTGGTTCCATCTCAAAGTTCTCACATCGATGGCCTTTTTCTAACATGAATGCGATTCTGTAGAGTTTGTGGTCCATGCAGATAACTTATACTCCCAAAGTTTCATTCTCACATTGGTTGATGCTAAGAATGCAACTGTTAGGAAGGGAATGTAGTCTATAGTTCAAGAGCATGATAGTTATCATAGCCAAACAATTACTTGAACTGTTCTTTGAAACTTTTTTGATACACCAGCTCTGTAATATTACATCATTTGTCGTGTCGGGATGGATCAACACCTTTGCTAAATCCCTTGGCTTGATTATGGGGGTTTCCCCCTCTGTTAGTTCTAGTTTTCCATGTATTCCTAGTTACCCAACAAGCTAAACGAAACATGAGAAGCACCGTGCTCTTGGTCGTTAGAGAAATTACTCAATGCTAACCATTTCCAACTCCCCAAGTAATTAGGCCAAGTTCTAGATGTAGAACTTTGCTTGGATTTTTGGGCTGTATTTTAGAGTACCTTTATCCCTTGTTGTTGCATAACAAATCCAAATAAATAGGTTGAGAACCAGGATAAATGTGTACCAAACAAATCTTCCACATTTGTAGCTACTCCACCTATTGGAAAAGATGTCACGAGCTGTAACCATAACCCAGACAAATTATTTGCACTTACTCAAGCAATGTGCGGTCATCCAATCTGCGTGGATAAATTAACCATCATGGACCAGATGTGAACAATATTGTCAGTTTTTCATTTTCAAGTCACTTGACACTAAGAACACAACTATTGGAAAGAGGGCCCAACGTATAGTTTGAGAGAAAGATGCTTAGCTTACACAAAGATTTGCTTGAACTATGATTCAAAGGTCCTACAAAACTTTAACTTTCTAAAACAACATCTACTCTCCATGTCACCATATATCAACACCTTTTTTGAACCTGGTCACTCCATTTTGGGAATTGTTCCTTTTCTCAGTTCTAGTTGTTGATGTATTCCTGGTTACCATTGATGAAAAACAATTGGCTTTATCCTAATACCAACATTTTCAAATTTTTCTTGGCTAGAGAAAAATAGTTAGGATTATAACCCTGTGTTTATAGCCTCTTTCACAAAAAATTCAATTAATTCTCAAGAAATCTATCCTTAGAATTAATGTTGTATTTTATAATTGAAGTATTTCAAGAAAGAGAAAATACTGATAACATAAAATATTTTTGAATAATTTTGAACAACTTTATAAATAAAATTTCGATAAAGATTACATAGAAAAAACTCAAATGAGACTTCAAAACCATCCAAAGGTTTTATTTATTCAAGTCTGAAATACAACCAACAACATTGTTCATACCCAAAAGGTAAGGACCAGAATGAGACTTAGCAGTCAAAGATGGTTGATCCAGATTTTATGAATAGAATGAAATGACTATAGATTATTAACATGTTCTTAACAAAAAATAACAAAGATACAATAAAACTAGTTTTATATTCAATAAGGAAATAAGCTGAAACTGTAAAATGTAGCGGAAAACAAGCTTGCTGGAATGGTGGCGGCTTATCTCCGAGAAGAGATGTGACGGCTATGCTCATTCTCCAGAAGATGATTACAATGAGGCTCTGAAGGCATTTTTACAATAAACATGAATTCCAAAAACCCTAGACATCCAAAAACCTTACCCTAGGAGATGAAGTGCCAAAAGTCATGTGGGACCCATTTGGGTAAGTTAGTACATCAACTTCCCAGGGTCGTAACTTTTGCATACGATCTCCGTTTTAGGCGCATGATAGCCCGTTGGAAAGGTATCGTCGAGGAGATTTATTTTAGGAACCAATTTTTTTTTATTTTCAAGGAGATTCATTTCCCCAAAAAACTTCGTTTAGGGACTCAAAACGGCTCTGGAAGTTTTAGGAACCGAAAAACTGCTAAAAATAGTAAATTACCAAAATTGCCAGAAAACTGTTTTGAGCCAGTTGGAAAAGGTGGGTGTCCACCAATATCCACCTGGATCAATGGTATATTACATCATGCAAAGGCCACTGGTATCATTAAATGAAACCAAGTATGAAACAAATATGAAATAACAAGCCACAAATGCCACTACCTTGCACACAATCCTCAATTAGTACTGAAAAACTAATCTAGAAATCTAATAAGAATCCAAAGTCTATTAGATACAGGTCATCAACCTTGTGAATTATATCAATAAATTGATACTTCTTGTGTTTCCTTATTGCCACCTTCAGTAGGATCCTGCTATGAACAAGAATTCCTTAACACTTATGTATGTAAGAGATGAATGAAATAGTAAAGTAATCTCACTTAAGAAGCAAGAGAAGACCTTATCAACGTTGTTCTCTCTATCACTCTCTTTGTGCTTGTCCCTTGAAATCTTCTTTTATTCTTTTCAAAAGTAGTTTGAGATGTTCAACTACATTTTGTTAAGTCATTAACTAATTTTAGTTAATGGTGACAACTTATAAAATAATAATAATATTTAATGACAAGGATAAATTGAATACTAACTAATAGGTGGGACCCCTAAGGATTTTATGTTTAATTTTTAACATATTCCCCTTGTTCCTCCTCTATAAAAAAACCATATTTATAAAAAATAAATATAACAGATTGTTTCCTTAGTCATAAACTATCATAAGATGTAAAAAATATGTAATCAACAACTCATAAAATGACTATAAAATATGTCCAAAATGTTGAGTGATCAAACTATTCCAAAAATACATACTACTTTCCAAAAATAATTAGATCTGTCCTAACAGTGAAATCATGAAATAACATCATCAAAATTAGAAGTCATATTTTTGTGTGAGGCAACTTGCCCTTTTTCACTTCCCTATGATCCTTCTACCTTTATGACTTCCAAACTTCCATACACAAGTGATTTATCTCTTGCTGCTGAAGCTTTCAGATGTATGTCCCCAAAGGAAATATGTCTATCTTGATATTTGGGATTCTAGGAATGGGAGGAGACATAATGTGATGATGTCACTAACTAATCAGAGTTGGAATAATTGGCAGGCCACTTTCCTTTGCTAGGATCAGGTTCTTGAATTTGGGATTTAAGCTTCTTTAATGGTTGAGCAAAGTGGGCATGAGAAGCTTATGATGAAATATGTAGTGTAGACTGTTTAGGTAGAGGAGGTGGGGGTATTGGAAATGAAACCTCTGACCAACCTTGAATTTGGTTTTGAGGAGGGTTAACAACATCCTTCCAACCATCATTGACTGAGATTTCAGGCTACATAGAAACATGTCGTTGAATAGGAATAACATAATTATTTGGATAAGGTTGAAGGGGTGGTATTGTAAGTGGAGGATGGGGTTGGAAATCTCCTTGTCCTGCTAAGTTTAAGAAACCATTTTGTAGGAGTTGATTACACACCTTATTTTTGACCAAAATTTGCCCAAAATTCATTTGGTCTTCTCCCTCTACCCCTGTTTCCTCTGCCACCAATTCCTTTACTGGATAAACTCATATATAAATACATGGTAAAGTTAGAGAAAGCACATAATAGATTAATAAACATCAAATACTATTTGCATAAATTAAAATAGCTCTATTTGACAACAAACAAACATGCAAGAAACCATGGACATACATGGAAAGTTAACCAAAACATCAGTTATTCCTTTCAATTTGTGAAACAATTATTATCTATGAACATGGGAAAACAAATGTATTTATGGAAATGGTAGGGTTTGTAATGTATGTAAAATACAATAATGGTAAGGGAAATAAAATGACACATGTTCAAAATAATTTAAAATATCTCTGAAGCCTGGTGATCCTCCAACAATTTCTTTATTTATGCCTCATTGAGTGCTCATCATTGTTACTCTTCCATCTTCAAGTATGCATTAGGGGAAAAAAAATAATTTAAATGTAGGTGTAACTTGGGAGCTAGGAATAATTCATGAAAATGAGAATACGAAAGGGTTTATCCCTGATAAAAAACTAAACTTGTCAAATATATCATTCCATAACACAATTCTGGTCAACATATCATCAATAAAATACTCTTTCCCTTTGAATATTAATATCAATCTGAGAGAGAAAGCTTTCAATTTTAATATCACAAGGGGAAAAATAAATGATCTTTTGAAATGATAGATGGAGATGAGAAAGAGTGAATAACTAATGTAAAGTGGTAGTATGAGGTATATGTTCCTGTAAATATAAAACCAAACATGTAGTCTTCAAAACCTATACATTTTATTCCGATATCCATAACCATCTACAAGTATACTCAACATTTGAAAACATATGCCGTTCATTTGGATTTTTATTTCAACAACAATATCTGAGTTAATTCCAAAATTTTCCTAACAACGAAATGAAATGGTCCAAGTTAGTTTTGACTTCAAGAAAATATGTAGGTACCTTTAAAAATTAGCATGCAAACAACTGGTAATTGATACAACTTATATAACCATTTAAATCATTCATTTGCACAGTGAGAGTCGAAACTGTATTTGGGAAATTTTTATCTCAAGAGAAAAAACCATTCACATACCCTTTTAAGCCCAAAATATTATTGTAATCCTGTAACTCATTCTATAAAGTATTATAGTTTAGACTAAACTGATTCCAAACAATTTCTGTGTGTAAACAAAACATACGTGTGGCTCAAAAACATATTCAATATTCCAAATGATGTTATGCATCCCATATTACTTTCAAAGCAACCATCTTCATCTGTCAAATAGATCCAATTGAACATACTTCCTTCATTTTCTTTTATCTCCAATCATAACTAGAAATTTGAACTGGATAATACACTTTTTATACCTATTTTGAAAGGTGAATATTGAAGAGTGATAGGTTTACTAGTTCGAAGAAACCAACGAACTATTTTATAATTTTGAAACAAAATATTCATTATGTGAAAGTTTAAAAACCAGGGTTAAGCAATGAGGATAACCTAATCAATGTCAATGCATGGGTTTGAAAATGGGCTGAGCATATATTTCATTCTTTCTTCAAAATAACCTTGGATAGTGATCTAGGTGGATATCGATGGCCACCCAACTATTCTACTAGCTCAAAGAACATTTTTTTTTTTTTTCATTTTGATAGTTTTTCTATAGTTTTTTGAGTCATGAACTTCCAGGGATGGTTTGAGTCCATAAACGATGTTTTTTTGAACTTTTGGTGCCTAAGCGACAATGATAACCATGGGATTCCACTTAGGCTAGTCAAAATTTTTTCTTCTCGGCTAGAAATTTCGACAATGTATTGAGCACCCCAAACGAATATCGTATGAAAAAGTTACACCCTTTGGAAGTTGGCGTATCAACTAACCCCATTGGGGACCACAAACCTTTTGGCGTTTCATATCCCGGTGTTGGGGTTTTGGATGTTTAGGGTTTTACTCATTTATGATTAAAATACCTTTGGAGACTCATTATACTCATGTTCTTTCAAATGGGCATAGTCATGACATCTCTTCTTAGAGATAAACTACCACTATTCAATCAAGTTTGTTTCATTCTACATTTTTTATAGTTTTAACATGTTCTCTTTATTAATAGAAGCCAATTTTCACTGTATCTCTGTGTGTTTCTTTGATATATATCTGTATTTCATTTTGTTCAATTTATAAATATGGATTAGTGGTATCAGAGTGGTATACTCATTATTTGTTTCTCTGTGCATGTACCCAACGAGGTATTGATACAAGAATCTGGGACTCAAAGTAGTCGAGCCTTTGCAAGACCGTCCTCACTGACCTCGATGACCTCCTATGGTGGAAGAAAAGAGAGATGAGGGAGTATGAGATCATGTTTTTGGATTACCGAGAGAGGGGTGAAATAGTAATAGATATTTTTAGTCCCTTTAACCACAATATGTAAGTGTTATTTATCTTTATGATCAATGTGAAATTATCATCCAATAAGTACAGAGTAAATAAACCATAAACAATGAAAAATCACACATGAACACAATACACCAATATTTTTATGTGGAAACCCAATGCGGGAGAAAACCACATAATTATTTTTCTTATATGCCTTTAAGAATTACATTCATTGGAAGAACTGACTTCTTTTGTTCCAAAGATGCAACTAGAAGGAAGCTCTGACCCCCTATATTTTCAGGTTACAACTCGAGGGAAGATCCAACTCCCCAATTCTCAGGCTACAACCAGAAGGAGGCTACAACCCTCTATTTTCTCCGACTACAATTGGAAGGTGGCTACAACCACCTATATTTTTCACGTACTACTACCTTTAAATATAAGTAAAATTATGAAACCACCGCCACACTGTCACTATGAGATATACCATTCTAAGCCTGTACCAATCTGTTCCAACAACATGTAACCAACCTGTGTCGTTGATCTCTAACCAAACTATACCTGTAATATTCCTATACCAACAAAACCCAATAGGTACGTAACCTGTCTGTGCTGCAACACACATATGTACATGTTGGCACAGGGCCAGACCTAGGGTTCAATGCTTAAAAAATGCACCAAAAAAACCTTAACTACCAGCCCTTTCGGCAACACCTGCAAAGTAGATGAAGTCTCACTCGAGTTAGAGGCAGGGGGGTTGTAGAACTCCAGTGTCGACAACCTATTTGGGACACAGATCTGTGATCAAAATACTTAAAAAAGAACTTAGAAATTAACATTTATTAGTTTGTACTCTTATTCACATCGCAGAAAAAAAACCTAATTACAGAACAACGCAATATTCAACAAGATCTAAGCATACCTTCGCCATTTAACACATAGCATCAACAGATCTAGCATTCATTCATGTTATTGAGCACTTAGATACTACATCAGATACATCTAACATACATAAATAATCATCACTAGGAATAAATTACATCAATAACACAAAGCAATCACAACACAGGATATACGTGGTTCACCCCCAACGTGAGGCTACGTCCACCAACTCTTCGTCTTCTTTATTATCTTCTTTCAATATTCTTACATGCATAGAGCCACAAAACCAGCTCCGCATAGGATATGAGATCTGTGCACACCTTTCCAGATCCTCCTTCCCCGAGCTTGGTACAACCCAGAGCCTTCTTACAATCACTTTCACTTAGCTCTGCAAGTTCTCAACACAATCTTTCACAAAGCCAACTAGTCATGCACTAAGCCAATCTGATCACATAGATCCAACACTGACTAACTCACTAACTGACTCACTGACTGACTCCTACTTTCATCAACTAGATACTTATTTATACATTACAAATGGGGCCTAAACATGGGTAAACCCATGGGCTGACATCCCATACCCATTACATAAACCCTAACACCCAAAAATTTCACAAAAGGGGGCGAGATATCGCGATCTATGCTTTGCCTGGGCACTCCATATTCGACCAGCCTATCGAAGTCCCAAAATTGGTCAAACATGACCAAGGTTCTCCAAAACTTGGTCAAGTGCCAACAAGCCCCCAACACTCACCCGTGACTCGTCCCAAGTCCCTCTGGTCTGGGCAACTCTGTTTCGAAGACCTCAAGCTTCCTGAAATTGCTGCTTCAGCAGAGCCTCCTACTCGACGAACTCCTGGATGACTTTCTCTGTGACCGGTCCTTCCAAGCACTGTTCCACCGAGGTTACTACTTGTTCTAGTTGTTCTCCTTGTCCCTCTATCTCCTCAGAAAGTGTTGAGGTTTCATCCTGTATCAGTTGGAGTCTCTGGGTCACTTCCATGACTTTACTCTAGATGGAATGAACCTATTGGTGAACTGCATGCTCTTCCTATGAAATTTTCATCTTCTCAAATGCTAAAATCAGTTTGTTGTGCTTGTACTGTCCATGCTTGTTGCTTTGCCTATTGAAGTTGTCATGTTCTAGGTCCTATGCGAGGCACTCATAGGTTTGTGCACTGCAGTTGCTAAGTAGCTTACATTTCAAGGCCAATGCCTTTATTCTTTCTATTTCACTCCTGTCAGTTTCTTCTCTCTGGTCTCACACTTCCTGCAGAGTGCTTGGCATTGCTTTCAATTCCAGTTCTACCACTCTTGCTTGAAGCTGCTGAATAGATTCAACGGGCTTCTCCACTTGAGTATCCACTATGTCTTATTCTATCTGTGTGAGGCCTGACACAGAGAGAAGTACTCTAGTGACTTCCTCCTTGACTCCCATCTGCTCCACGAGCAACTGTTCTTTTTCTGTCTGGAGCTGTTCTTTGTCCTCTGTAAACTTCGCTGGGAGGTCATATTTCTCTTGCTTCGCAACTCGATGTTTCTCTAGAGATTCCTCTTTCGCTTGTTTCAAAGCCTCTTTGGCCTGCTCTTTTTCTTCCTAAACTCGACGAAGGTGAGCCTCTATCGCATCCACTAATCTGTGTAGTTGGGAAGGCTCGTCTCCTACTTCTATACCTTCTGATGACGATGATGGTGCTGTATACACTTCATGACTGGAGTAGAGGGTTTGTTGTACCCCTTTCAGCTACGCCTCGATCCTGCCATACATTGTCTCCTGTTTGGCTTCATTTCACTACAAAATGTCCTCCGAGGTGTCTAATACAGCTGCGATGATAAGGTCAATATCATCCACCATGAGTATGGTCTATAATTGAGGCTTATTTGTTCATGACTTCTTCCATGCTGATGGTCTCTTCAGGGAAACCTTTATTTTCTTGGACATCTCAGCCTCCGTGATGGGATCCTTAGGCGGTGCCACTTTTCTATGTTCCTGTTTGTCTTCTTTCCCTTCATCCTATTCTTGGTCTACTTCATCATCTCCTACTCCTCCTGGTGAATCAGACGCAGTTTCCTCCGATGCATTGTTCATTTTCTATACTTCTTCCTTCTTCTTCTTCCTACTATTGATGGGTCCATCATACTCCTCTCGAGTGACTACATGACTTTCGATGAGGTCGGGGTCAAAGAGTTCTTCTTGGTCGACTGGTACAAGGAACTTTGCAGGCCATTCCTTGGTTATTTCTTCCATGTCTTCCTTTGTGAGCTTGTAATAGGACTGGATTTATTCCTTGTGTTCGTCCCCATGTGCAGTGACGTAAATGAAATGCCTATCTACGTAGAACTTTGCAAGTGGCCTGAACCTGTGCAGAGCATTCAACATCATGTGAGGGAAACATTCAATGGCCCTCTTCAGCTGTAAATAATATGTGTGGAACACTGCATTTGACTTCCATTGTTTTTCCATGTCGCTCAAATACCAGAGGGTAGTGAACCTCGCAGCCAAGGGTTTTGATGGTTTGACTTCCTGGAAGGTTTCTCCTTCTAGCATCTCCCAAGCGACGAAGGCAACGAGAATCAACAACTAGCTGAAGTGAAACTCGTAGCCCTCTTCTTACGCTTCACGACAATATTTCTCTAACTAGTTGACGAGGTAGCTCACCCAGTTCATCTGCATCCCTTCGACGAACTTTCTTGCGAGGACGATGATGAACCACGTGACCTACGTCAATCTATTCTTCCTGACGATCTTACCAACGATCAACTGGTAAGCTAGGCGCACTGCACCATTTTGTATGGAGGCTACCTTGTAGCCCTGCTTCCCTTTATCTACATCACCGTAAGTGTCTTTTATGCGCTGCACCAGGGCGTGATCTGCAACCTTCCCTGGGTAAAAATCCTGAGGGTCCAGCCCTTGCATGCTCAATCCGGTGATCCAATGGATCAACACTGGATCTATGGTGATGCACCTATCCAACCATAGGTAACCACCATGGTATCAAGACAGGAGGAGTTTAACGCACGCGTTAACCTCCTGATGTCTGCCGAAGTGTGGTATCTTCATCACATTAAGGATTGTTGATCTCATGATGTCCATGGTCCATGGATGGGGGACTATATTTGGTTTCTTCACCATTGTCTTGGCTAAATACTTATGTGGGGTGAGAATTCCCTAATTCTTGTGATCTCCTAAGTTGAAATCACTGATCTTTAGTGTCAGGATCTATCCCAACTACAATCCAACTGTGCGTATCCTCTTCGGGAGGTAAGCAATGATCAATGTATAGTCGAAGTCTCTTAGGACAATGTCACAACTAACCGTGCCAGCCAGAGGTGGGATATAGTCGGGAAGGATTAATGGGATGAGCTTTGCGTTTTCCAAGTCGTCACGATGCTTGCTCCATTTCTCTGTCGTAGTTCGAGAGGGTCCATATCGACGTGCAATAAATGTAGAGGCTTGCAATCCTCTTTTCTATGAGGCATGTTCTCCTGCGGACATGACCTTCTCCACCATAAGATCTATTAGAATTTCTTCCATAGACTTTTCCACTACACTGTGTTTTCCTGACATGCACACTTGTGAACAAATATTTTGGGCAGGCGAACAAACACTTAGGGTAGATAAACATGTGACGAGGTCTCAATATGCACAACTTGATAACAATGAGTTCTTCGCAGGCTTGGATAATCACAATTCGCAAAAGTTTCCTTGGTGCAACATTTGGCGAGATAAATAAACAACGTCTTAACGGATTCCTCCATCGGGTAAAAAAAACCTCAATCAATACGATTCCATCCATTATGGTGTGGTTCCAATGGTCCAACGATGAGATTTCCAGCAATAACTATGTTTCTAGCCATTCTGGAACATCGTTGTAACGGTTGGGATGCCTCCAATGGTCATATTTATTCGTTGTGGCGAAGTGCCAGATTGTGTTGTTCTGCTATTCCGACGAAGTTCAAGTTCTGTAATCCTTCTTTCTGCGAAGTCTTCTCTAGAACTTCCTACAATTTTTCTAACTTTGCTTTCTTCTTGCTAAGCTTCTTTGCCTTCTTTCCTGTGATTTGAGTAACTAG